>JZLH01S0060245.1:2472-19861 GCA_001188425.1 Eucidaris tribuloides | reverse complement strand
GCTTGACGGATGTGAAGGGGTAAGGCATTCCAAAGTTTGGGGGCGTATGATACGAAGGCTTTATCACCGGATGAAGTATTTGAACGTGGGATTTGAAGGATATGTATCGGAGCTTGAGCGAAGACCTGGTCTGGAATTGCGATGAGCCATGAGAGTACGAAGATAAGACGGCGAATTGTGACGGAAACATTTGTAGACAAGTGTAAGTATTTTAAATGAAATTTTCCTGTCAACAGGTAGCTAGTGTAACTCCTGAAGCAGAGGAGTAGCATGCTCACGTTTGCCAATCCGAAGCTTTCCATACTATATAACATTTTTTTTTCAAAAATAAGAAATATTTTTTTGTTTGGGGGCATTTCAAAAGTATATCGTTTTTTCTTGGACACTCGGTACACGTATAGCTCAAATATCAAAGTTTGACATTTTTTGAATTGAAGCTCCACAATGTTAGCTTATTGCTGTAATACATTGCATGCATGCTTTCACCAAAGTAAGTTCATCAAATGTTCACTTCAAGGCAGGGCATCTCTTTTGCATCCCTCCAAAAGCCAAACAAAACACGACTCATGTCCATATAGACCGTGTATGTATTATCTGTAGTTTGATATATGCACAAAAAATAACTGTCATTCAGTGTGTGTTCCAGCATCAGTAGACCGAGTCACTTAATAGCATTATCGCAGTATATAATGTTTCTATTAGTCTTTGAATACTTCTCTGCCTCAGAGTAATGCATACAAATTGTGATGTTCATAAATGTGTGTTGTACAAATGTGTAATGCGTAAGTAAATTTATCATACTGGTGATGAATACCCATGCAGGGCAAGGGTGTGAAATTAGACAACGATTTTGGGTAGGGCCTATACGCTATATTTAAATTCCAGTCAGACTCATAAATCAAAATATAACGGCCATGGTAATTCACACAATACTGAGTTTCTACCTCCTTCTCTTGCTTAAAGATGCCTGAATGGTGATTTCTTTAATATACCAGTGTATGTATACGTAATTTTATATTGTCAATATGCAAAAGAGATGGCCTGCCTTTAAGAGTATGGGAACGAAACTGAACAATTTTCGTAAAATATTTTCTGTCACTCACTAATTTGGTCTTTTACCAACTACGCAAGTTTGTGTCAAAATGTTTGTAAAAGTAAATGTGCTGTAGCAAATTTATTATGATCAATGGTAGATGTAATGTAAATTATGTTTATATATAGTTCTATTTTTTTGTAATATTGTGTAACATTTCAAATATTGTAAAGCGCTTAAATCAAGTAACTTGCTTAAGCGCTATATAAATATTTAATATTGTATTGTATCGTAAATTAAAGATTACCTTCAAGCTGACACGTTGAGCGTATTCTGTGATGTACATAAAACACCCAAGCACCGAAAACAAGTCTGTATTTTTGGACATTTATCGCCAGTAAAGCACGTGCTTTTGTGTGGCTGGATAAATGTGAGGACAAGAGTCATATGACTGGGTGAGCGTTTTAAAACCTGTAGAATTTTAATTCCTGGAGCTGTATTCTTCCATATAGTAGCTTCTGCTCAAATTTCGCTAAACTTGCGCTCGATTGGCAGCTTCTCGCCAAAGCTTCCCAAAACTCCTTTCAAATCAGCACACAAAGATAAAAGAAGGTTTCTATTGAGAATATGCTTTCTGTAGCAATAGTTGCTCTATTTAGGATCTAAGCTTCTCTCCCGTGGCAAAGATGCAAGAAGGTTTGCTATTCAGAACACTCTTTTTTATAACAATGGCAACTCCATTAAGGGTTCTAATGTGCACCGTAACATGCGATTTTGCTCCTTTTAGGGTTCGTAATAGAACAAATGATGTAAAATTGAGCTGTAAATGATACGGCACATTTTATATTGAAAAAAATAGAACCCCAAATGGAATTGATGCCGCTATTGTTACAACTAAATGAACCATATGGGGCTCAAAATGGCAAAAATAAAAATCCACCCCTGTCTGTATGCAGTTTATACCCCATTTTTTTCCCTAAAGTTCCTGCCCAGTTAGAAGCCATTGCTTAAATATTCCTTTAAGCTCGTGCCCTATCATGCAACAGCCTCTGTACGAATTTCCCCCAAATTCCTGCCCGATTAAGAGCCACTGCCCGAACTCTTTAAAATCATTTCCAATACATAACCAAAATGAATAAAGTGAAAGAAAAAGGGAAAGAATTATAGACAAAAGTGATAATGAAGAAAGATAAAAAGACAAACAAACAAACCTAACTAGACTTCAATTCCACTAGTTTGAAATGTTTTTTGTATCAGTGAAATATCATGTACCCTGATCATAGCGGTCACAAAATTAACACTTGACCTGAATAGATTAACCAAATCCCCCAGAAAATAACCTAATTTGTTTCTGCTTAAAGCTGAAGGATTGATTTGGTAAAATGGTGAAAAATTAACATCATTGGTTTACTATTTTAGATAGACCTTAAACATATATTGATGCACTGAAAATCACATACTCTGAACTGTTTGAATATCAGTTTTTACCCTTGGAGACGATTTGATCTCACTCTAACACGCATGATCTTCCCAATTGCAACATATGCCTGTGAGACATGGGTCATCAATGCTGCAGATCAGAGAAGGATTGAAGCATTCGAGATGTGGTTCTGGAGAAAGCTGCTCTGCATTCCATGGACAGCCAAAAAATCAAATAAAAACATTCGACATGATATTGGGGAAAGACATCCGCTCTTCAACACAGTGTTGAAGCCAAAGCTTCAATATTTTGGTCACATTGCGAGGAGAGATGGAGAAAATCTGGAGAAAGTTATCATGTTTGGAAAAATAGAAGTAAAGATAAACAGAGAAAGGCAGAAAATCAGGTGGACTGGTGGCATTTCTTCCACAACTAACATGTCAATATACCGCTGCTACTCGAAATCTCAGTGTCGTCACGAATGGAGAGCCCTCATCAATGGGGTCACGAGTACTCAGCCATGAGTAGAACGACGACGACGACGACGACGACGACGACGACGACAACACGCATGTTCCATAGATATCTCGTACTTAGTCTCCAATGAGGACTATAAAGTCGAGGCTCCGATCGTTTTGAGCTAGGAGATGAAGAAAGTGATATTTGCGCTATGATAAATTTAAAATTCAATTTAAAAATCATAATTGGTCACTATAAAAATATTCAGTACGTTGGATGCAATTTGTTTTCTGATGTCTGCGGTGACAATAGAATACTTGGTGAAAGATTGAAGAAAAACTTGTTTGCTCGACCCAAACTATTCTTAAGCTTGAACAAGAAATGCCCTCCAAACTTTTCTGGGGCACTTTTTTGGTACTTCCCTTGTCTACTATCGGCAGAAAAGAAAAATGATTAGTTCAACCAAGAAATTTAATTCTTGGATTAGTTCGGTAAAATCTGATATGCAGTCGAAAAATTGACGAGACGGATTCTCATTTCCTGTATTTTGATAATCAAATTGAATAACCACAAAAAAGTGTAGAATATCTTCCAATTTAGATGCGCCGCATCAAATCGATTAGCATTCTAATTGAGTTTTTCTGTTCTCTTAATCCGCTGTTAATAAGTTTCTTATGTACATGGTACACGTGTAAATACATTTTTTTATTATTATATTTTTATCCTTCGGTGTAAAACAATCTTTCCTGTTCGTCAATCTGATCCGATTTTAATCAGCTTTACATAATAACGAAATGCAACGTGTGATTGAGGGTACGCATTTCAGGTTAAAAACGCTACAAGTAGGCTGCAATTGCCATTACTTATAAGTTTTTAAATTATAAGTCTAATTATGTTTTAATACATATATATTGAACGCAATATCTGGATCCTGATAGATTTTGCATATTACAAATAAACTTAACAAAATGAAGAAAAAAAATAACGAAAATCACCACGATAGAGTTTCAGGAAAAGTTGCCTTTTCAAGAATTGTATTGGACAAAGTAGTTCTACTTTTGACGGAGATACAACGTGGCTTATGTTGGAGAGAATAATTTCCGGCGGTCATCGACTGTGAAATCACCTTAAAGGTACATGACATGATCGGGGTAGTCCTCAACTTGGGCTGAAACTACTCTAGAATCAAGTAAACTATGCAAGGATTCTTCTGCGAAAATCTTATAGTCAAACATTGACTCATTCTTAAATTACTAATGTCAGGTCGACGTATAATGCAATTAAAAGAAATGCCCTATGTAAGATTATGACACTGCATTGCGTTATATTTAAATATTCAAGTAAATAAATATACATCATAATTTGCCTGCTTTCGTTTACTTCTAAGTGTTGTCTACGTATCTTGGCAGTTATCACCAGTGAATTTTTCCCCCCTTTTTTTGATACCCTAAACACGAAACACGGGCTACGCGCCTAATGTTATCAAAAGAGAAAGGAAATACCAATTTCACGTGTTTTCCTGTACGCGAATGCAGGCCCCAATAACGTGGATTGAGTATGCCTTCGCTCTCTCCCAGACATTTTGTATTGTTTGCTCATTTCCTTGCACTACCTTCCTTACAAATATATCGGAAAACTATCATAGTTGAATTTACTTGCCTTTTCAGCATCAAAAGCTAATTGGAATATTATTGTATAATAGAAATCATTGATACAAACATAGCGAGACCAATCCACGATTTTTAAGATATCATGCAAAGAAGTGATACAAAATATAAACCAGGTTATGTTACTTTAACCTATCATCCACAGCTCTTCTCCCAGTCTTTGCAGGAATTGCGCCACCAAGGCTGAGTCGAGAGAATCTGACAGACAAGCTGACAACCAAATCCCTTGCTGATGATGATCACCCCCTACACCAAATAACAACAGATCAATCCCAAGATTTTGGTTCGCTAACGCCTTCGATCGTGTCGACCTTTCTCCCGACATGCAGCTGCCCTCAGCAGATCAGACTTCAGCCTACTTCAAGCATGGTTGTAGCTCCATGCTTCAAGAGTGGAAAAAGAGCTGGGGAGAGACTAATCGCCCACGGAAATTCACTGTTCCCCCTGGCATCAAAGCTCCGGCTGGTTCTGAGCTACCTCGGAGGAATTGGGTGACACTCAATCGGCTGCAAACTGGGGTTGGGAGATTTAATGCCAATATGTACCGCTGGGGACTTCGACCATCACCGGCATGTATCTGTGGTGCGGACGATCAGACAGCAGACCATGTCATCTACAACTGCCCTGTTCTCCAACCCCCTGACGGGATGACTGACTTGTCTAGCCCAAAGGATGCGCAAGTCAACTGGCTCACCCTGCTTCAAGAAGTAACTTGATGCTACTACCTCATACGAAAGAAGAAGAAGAAGATCCGAAATTGACCCATATTTGGTTAAATGGTAAATGATAAATATGAGGTGTTAAATGACTTATATCACAACATAAATCTATCTCACATGACTTATGCCTGTAGATGTGTGCCACCTCTACTCCCTGGGAAGAATTCCTGGCTGAGCTGCCAGCTGGGCAACCAAGAGCTGTACATTCATTCATAGATGGCTTCCTCAATCCAAATACTACAAAAATGACAATGACAAAATATAATTGAATCAACCAGTCAGAGCGGTAGGTCAGGGATGTCCGAGTATAAGAAAATTGCATATTGAAAGAATAGTTTTCGCCTTTAACAGTCTTTCCAAGCAAAAAAAAAATGGAAAACGAAAGCTATGTATTGTACATGCTAAAGTTAAAGAAGGAATGTTCCTGATGTAAAAAAAAAGTACAGTATTAACCAAACAAAGTCATTCCCTCGGCATCATTTTAGTCCTCAACGCTGGTAGAGACTTTAAGATCTTTAATTTCAGAAAATGAAACTGTCCTTAAAAATTGTGTTTGGGATTTGCAAGTCCATTACTTCCCTTCATTATCAATACCAAATGGTAGTTTAATACTTACAAATGGTGTGTTGAAAGTTTGAGATCCATACGTCATGAATTTGTTGTTTTATGAGAAAAAAACTAATAACGATACGTTACCAGAATATTATTCTTTCCGCGAGTTTAAATTTTGCTCAAACTGCGAATCGCGGTTATGTGTACGTTCGCATGACCAGCGGAGCACACTGATTGGTTAAACGGCTAAACTCCGTGCGACCTTCGGCTGACGGCTATTCGGACAATTTTGGAGCGGCCCGTGCACGTTAACGTCAATGTAAACTTTGAAGTTTAAATGTCCAGATTTTCACCAAAACTATTCTACCCAAAGCTTCTATGACAGTTGTTTATTTTTACTAATCTTCACATTATGAACGACTGAGCTGATTTCATTCATTTTGCTGTTTTCTGACGTGCAAATCCCGTACTCTGTCTTTAAGTTGACAAGTCGAAAAAAACCGATGTGGCTGACCTAATTAAATGGGAATGAGCTACTAACTTTAAGTCCTTGCCACAGGATCCAGCTGGCTTCAGACATGTTTACGTCACTCCCAGACCCTCGAAAATAGTGGCGTAGCTAGGATTTTTTTTCAGCAGGGGGCACTGGGGGGAATAGGGGCATCGAAATATTTATATATATATTTTATATATATATCATTATTTGCTTCCTTCATTATGTTGTGGGGGTACCTAGGGGCACACAAAATGTGTGTGTGTGGGGGGGGGGGGGGGCGCCGCCCCCGGCGGCACTGCCGTAGGCTACGGCCGCAACTGCGGAAACCGCTGGGAAAGACGTCTTCAGATGATTCATTGGGCACTTTGACGCAGATGTCATTCCGAGGGGGATGGGTTGTATTTTGAATCATTGCTTTATTTTTGCTTCTTTTTTTAATCCTCGGCATGCTCAGAGACGAACTAATATCAATTCTGTGACAAGAAAGACAAAATGAAGCAATGATTCAGATACAAGCCACCCCCATCCCCTAAAAAGAAAACGCATTTTTTTTCAATTCACAGTTCATCTTGCAAACATGACATTTTCTTCTTTTTAGAGGGGTATATCTGAATCATTGCTTCATTTTTTTTTGTCACAAAGTTGATATTACCCCTTCTCTGAGCATGCTGAGAATTGAATATTTCTGCACATCAGTTGAGAGCTTCTGCAGCACTGATCTTTGAGTCATTAAGCGTTGACTATAAGAACACAATTCTGTGCGCAAATGCACTTTTGACCGATTGCACAAAAGCGGTTGTGCTCACTCATTGCGCGAAATAATTTTAATACCAACAATATCATCAGATAGCTTAGGTCCAAGGTAAAATATTCATTACAAAAAAATAATCTCAAAGTTACGAAATAAGATTTTAATAATTTTTCTTCTAAGTGTCTGCTTTTTTTGATACACATTCTACAGGCACCTGACGTCAGATTGGGGGTTTACGGAAAGTCAAGAGTGGGATATTGACCAGCAAATGAAATGTTTGGAATCAGATGCGTATACTGATAAATTTGTGTTTGTGTGTGTTTCCGAACCCCCAAATGATTTGGCTCATTAGGCCTATGCCACTGTTTATAGGTACTCAAGCTACTTTTACCACCATTTGGTAGAACATTTTTTTTTTTCCACCTGTTCACACCATTACAGTGGAGCCAGTTTCCAAAGGAAAAAGAAACTCTTCGTAAAATTTACGCCACAAAGTCTTGGATAAAGTTCTCGTACATACACGTTCCCCTTTCTCATTCCTGGTAAAACCGCTAACGATACTTCCTGATAATATTTCCTATTATACCCGGATTTGCATGCATTTATTATCAGGTACTATTTATTGAATAACCAATTGAAAAGGCATTGAAATCAAATGTAGATTTGTCATACGGATACAATTTTTCATGGGCTGCCCTGGAAACAATGCGCCGAGTTAATCAATAGCATAATTATTAAACGGAAGTCCCTTTCAGTTTCGATGGCGCTGTCGTCAAGTGTTACTGAATTATCACTTCATAATAATTATACCTTTTTGAGACTACACAAGTGCGTTCATAGGCACTCAAACGGACATGGCATGCAGACACTCAATGTCGCAATCAAAGAACCTTGTAAGTTCCTGGGAATAAAATGGAGGAAAGACAAGTTCTTGTACTAGCAGGTATGAATGTACTGCTTGTACTACTTCCTTGTAATTTCGTCCAATCTGAAAAATGTCGTGAAATTGAAAGCGATAACCGTTGTTCAGAAGGTAAGTGAGTTTTGTTCTGTTCAATATTCTGCCCCCACCCCTCCCATGACAAAAGGGCATAAGTGACTTTTTTCAAAATTGAGTTATATAGTGTAGGGGACTCAGTACATCATGTTAAACATGCAGAACAAAAAAAATATTCATTAGAAGTGTCCCTTTGTTTCATAATCCGCTTGTTAAAAGGACACTGAATATGGATTTATGTGTTGAACAAAATACATTTTACTCAATATTTCCAAATCATTAAAATGTTAGTTATGCCCTTTCGTCATGGGGGGGGGGGTGCAGTATTGTTTTGATTGCATATTCAAATTAGCTGTATTATGAAGTTTATGAGTGTTATATATACTTTATATGGCGTTTGCAACCTATTAAACTGTTTATTATCATAACACTTCGCCCCGGTAGTTAAAGCTAAAGAATAGTTTTGGTCTATCAGACAAAATCTTTGTAAATAGCTCACAAAGTATTCTATTGTCACCCCAGACATCACAAAACAACATCAAACCTCCTGAAAATTGTTCATAGTGACAAATTACGATGTTTAGATTAAAGGAGAGTATCTAGCGGTACATACATTACGTATGGGAAATCTCGCCCTCTCCCCTCCGAGATTTTATATTTTGAGTAATTTCTCGAAAACGGGAGGGTTTCAGAGCGAGCAATTTTCAGGGCAATTGATGGATCACATATGTATATCTAAAAACAAATAACTGCAAAGAGTTTCATTTTCTACCAGTTACCAAAGCTATACATTGGCTTTAAATTACCTGTCTCGTAATACCACGTACAGCAAAGACATATTCGTAAACTCTTGGTAAATTAATTACATGTATTCATTTTAACAACATACACAGTAGAATGTGCTTACATTCTCACCTTGGATCCCCCAAAATTTCAGATAAATTCGCTCCCAATCCTGAAAACAGTTTGGCGTGTCTGTCAGTTATTGTTCCTTTATAATGAAGACTCGATAAGGGCGTAAGCTAATGTCAATCGCTATGAAGAAGTTAAAAGTGTAAACTCGTGATATACTTACATGTAGCATATATTTTTAATAGTTCATGTATAATCATTAAATGAAAATGTTGCTTTTCCATTTACTGGAACGCTATTCAGCTTCGTTGGCATTGTCCTTAATCGTTGTGAATTCACGCTTTCATACACTCTTAAACTGTTGGGTAAATTTAGTTGGGTATTTGGTGGTTAGTTAAAAAAGGTCGATTATTACCCAACTGAGCATTAAAGTGCTTTAATCAATATTCAGCAATTATTTTAACCTTAATTACTGAGTGGATATTTACCAACCAGTAGTGGTAACTGAGGGATTGGAACTTGTTGCTCCGCAGTTGTGTAATTTCTCCACTTTTCTCTGGCGGGTTGGGTACATTTCGGCAACTAATGGTTGGGGGAAAGCATGCCGATAGAAATGTACCATGTATATTAGGTTGTATACTTCTTACCTGTAATCTTGTCACATTCTTAATGCAAGTTGAGTAAACTTCTGTTGGGCAATTAATGTTTGGTTAGAAATTTACCTCGATGTACGCGTGCGGATATGCGTGGGATTGTTTGTGTGGAAAGTGTTGTCAGTTGTGCGTGCCGTGTATCTGTGTGTTTCTCTGGGTGAATGTGTATTATGTGTGCGTGTGTATGTGTGTGTAGGTATGTGTGTGTGTGTGTGTTGTGTGTGTGTGTGTGTGTGTGTGTGTGTGTGTGTGTGTGTGTGTGTGTGTGTGTGTGTGTTGTGTGTGTGTGTGTGTGTGTGTGTGTGTGTATGTGTGTGGTGTGTGTGTGTGTGTGTGGGGGGGGGGGGGGGAATAGTACTTTACCCAAAACAAGGAAACCCAATATACACGAAATTATGTTTATCCACATCATATCATTAGGTAATTCCCAAGTAAACTGCATCGATCAATACATGCTTTTGTATCGATCATAATCAAAGTGAATTGCTACTACTGTATTTTTCAAATTAATTATTGTATTTCCTAGTTTCTCATGTTACGGGTATAAGTTTGTATCTTCAGACGATTTCAGAAAGAATAATCTATCTACAACATATATTTGATAAGAGATAGATATCTTTCGTAAGATTAAGAAATTCCAGAAGAGTCTAACCATGATATTTCAGATGTTTTATTAGAAAACTATATATATTTGTATGAAATAATTAACACGCAAGCCGGTAGGCATGACAAGCATATCAAATAGTCGGACGATTATTTCTCAAGGGATGAGTAAACAGAGTTAGGCAAAGAGAAGTTGTGGACAAATCATGTTTAGCAACCATTGCTCAAGAGATGAGTCTTTGAGATTAGGCAAATTCTCGCTATCGGCAATTCGTCATTCACCAGCTTTTAGCAGTAGAGGGCGCGATGTCCAAGAGAATTTGCAACCCCACAAACTTCCGGTTTTATATACATTAACACGGGTTGAGAATTGAAAAGTCCCGTATAAATAACTGGTTTAAAAATTGTGGCGTATACCAAACGAATTTTGATGCTACCTATAAAGGTTATTTGAAATCATAACGCAAATTTGTGACACTTTGACCTTATTTAGTAACATCGTGAATTTGACAGACGTCCCTGTGAATTATCTATGGAAGCTGGAAATAAGTTGGTCACACAAGTCGAACCACCATGAAAACTATGCATGCGCACACTGACGATAGCGCCCTTTATTGCCGAACGCCATATTATTTTTGTCGACAGCGAGAATTGATATTGAGGATAAATCGTTGCGCGATCATTACCTATTAGAAATGTATTTACGAGTTGGGGAAATAGATGTTGTGTAGACTGTAGAGCGGTCACTACTCGACAGATAGGTGTTTTCAGAGTTGGGTAAACTGATGTTTAGGAAATAATCGTTGAGCAACACAATAGATGGGATTTGGGCAGACTGAGAATTGAGTGAAACATAGTTGGACAAAACATTGAATTTACTCAATGGTTGGAGAAATGGATAATTGGGCAATATCATACGGGGTAAAATTGGTTGGGTAAGTAATTAACCAACTGAAAATATAACCAAGTGTTGGGTCATTGAAGAGTTGGGTACAATCCGACGAGTCACCAACTAATGGGCAATTTGATTTGCCCAACCACACAGTAAACTGATTACCCAACATCAGGCAGATTTAACCAATAGTTGTGTGAACCGTATGTAGCCCAGTGTTGGTTAAAAATTAGACATTTTTGCCCAACTATTTTACGAGAGTATAGTACTTGAGACAGAAAACAAGATATGGTTCATGTGATGAACACTCACTGCATATTAAAACCACTTCATAATCGCAACTGATATTATATACCCTTTGACAATTGCAAAGCTCTCAGGTAAAAAAATGACAGACACTGCGCGTTAAACAGTTAAAGTGATAGGCTAACATTGTGGAGCTTCAATTAAAAAAAAATTGTCAAACTTTGCTATCTGAGCTACATACTAGTGTTTAAATGGACAAATAAACAATACAAAGGTTTGGGAAGTTATGCTGCCAATGGCAATGTATTCATGAATAAACAATTTCTACTCCGGTGGATGATAAAATAACCTATATCTGCACACAGTAAGTTTATGGGAGGAAATGGGCAGGTGAATCCGGTCAATTTGAATGCTTGCAGATTTTAATTTTTTTAAAGCACTAAATCATTATTTTGAAATACAATTTTTTCAGGTCTTCATTTTTAGACCTTATCAAAGACACTTGGAGCGTGGAGAAATATGTAGCTCACATTTTTTTAACTGTGGTAAAGGTTAGCCATTGGCTTTAACTCTTTATAGTGGAGGGGCCTATGTCATAAAAATAGTGATTTTATAAAGTATAATGTTAATTGTTGGCAACATGTATAAACGTATTCTACTGGGTCTGACTATTCAGAAAAACAATGTTGCCATTTTTTTTCGACCTTTGGTGACCTTAACACAAGGTCAAAGGTCAAAGTGGTCATACATCATCCAAAGTATATTGACCTTGGTATCAAAATGTGGGAAATTTCACAAGGAGCCAGTATAGTGACATTTATTTTGTTATTTGAGCTTTCGTTTTTGTTTATATGCAAAAAACCTAATTACAGACAATAATTTGCATAAATTTGCCCGTATTCAAACTATAGTCAAAGCTAGAGCCCACAGAAACATTTTTTTTTGTATTTTTCTTGATGGATTCTAGTCAATTTGAAGGTGCTGAATCCAAATCTGATATGTGCCAGACTCAAAACATTGAGTGTTTTTTGTAAAAACACAAATTATCAAAATGGCTGCTAAAACCCTTAAAAAGGCTCTTAGTACCGTACGCTTTTTAGTCATTTTTTTAACATATAGAGTACCAAAAATGCTCATTTTTTTTTTTACTTCCGACACCAATCTGATTTGTGACAGCACCCTCAATTGATTAGATTCCATCAAAACAAATTTTATACGTCCAAAGTTTGATTTAAACATGAATTTTGATAGAGGCCAATATATCGGGTTTTATCAGGCTTTATGCAGCCATTATGAATTTTGGCGTTTTTACGAAAACACCCAAGGTTTTTTGTTCGGCACCCACCTGATTTGTAATCAGCACTGACAAATTGACTAGAATCCATCAAAATAAAATGTATATGTTGAAAAAGATGACAGAAATGTGTACAGTAATGGGACTTTAGCAGACTTTTAATGGTTTCGGCAGCCATTTTTATTTTTTGCGGCTTTACAAAAATGCTGAAAGTTTCGTGTCTGGCATCCATTGGATTTGGAATAAGCACCCTCGAATTGACTAGAATCCATCAATAAAACATGCATACATTGAAAATAATGACTAAAATGTGTACGCTAATGTGACCTCAGTGCCCTTTTTAATAGTTTTGGCAGCCATTTTTAATTTTTGTGTTTTTCCTAAAACGCTCAATGTTTTGAGTCTGGTACTGATTGGATTTAGAATCAGCACCCTCAAATTGACTAGAATCCATCAGGAAAATTACAAAAGATGGTTCCGTGGTCTCTGGCTTGGACTAGTTTGAATACAGATAAATTTATGCAAATTATTGTCTGTAATTAGTTTCTTTTGCAAATAAACAAAAAAACGAAATAAATGCCACGATTATTATTATTATTATTATTATTATCATTATTATTATTATTATTATTATTATTATTATTATTATTATTATTATTGCTTTGTCATCACTTCGGATGACAGGGACTAGAAAAGTGAACTTAATCACTGTTACCCTCAGGCATCCAGTCCCCGGGTAGTTTGAATATAGATATGTGACCACAACACCGGGTTTTCACCCTTCTCTTTTCGATGAAGTGTGTGGGATCTTTTACGTGCTGAGGTGTTTCTGTGACAACACGGGACCTCCGGCTTTACGTCCTATCCGAGGGACGGGGTGGGGGATAAAGTGCCTTACCCAAGGACACAACCGCCATGGCCCGGCGCGGATTCGAACTCGGAACTCTAGGTCGAGAAACCGAGTCTTCTCCACTGAGCCATGACGCCTCCCCCACTGAGCCATGACGCCTCCCCATAAATTCTTGCTCCTTGTGAAATTTGCAACATTTTGATACCACGGTCAATATACTTTGGACGGTGTATGACCACTTTGACCTTTGACCTTGTGTTAAGGTCACCAAAGGTCGACGGAAAAAATGGCAACATCGTTTTTCTGAATAGTCAGACCAAGTAGAATACGTTTATACATGTTGCCAATAATTAACATGAACTTCACAAAATTTTACATTGGCCCCCTATTATTATGTTCGTCAGAATATCATGTAAAATGAGGAAAGACCTGTATTTATTCTAATTCTACAGAAGGTAACTGATTTTTGTTCAAGGATCTTAATTTTTAATTAGACCTTCAAAATAGTTGTATTAGAAGTTAATGACTGTCATTTATATTTTTATATCATAAGACATTCGCAATCTACTTGTTTGTTTATCCTATAACATTTCACCCTTATAGAAACAGTGCGTGCCTAATAATAGGCCTACCACCCAGCAATGAAATACGCCAAATCTTTGATGAAATAATGCTTTTTTTCACGACGTATGAAATAAACTTATATCCGCATCGGGGGCATGGATTCTACTAGCGGGATCCTTGTATTGGGTACCCAAACTTTCAAATAAATTTGCTCCCAAACTTTAAAGTGATAGGCTAATATTGTGGAGCTTCAATTTAAAAAAAAATTGTCAAACTTTGATATCTGAGATACATAGCAGTGTTCAAATGGACAAATAAACACCCTAGAATAAAAAAAGTTTCGAAAGTTACACTGCCAATGGCAAGTTATACATGAATAAACAATAAAACTCGGGGCGAGTTTTATTAACCTAGGTGTACACACAGTAAGTCTATGGGAGGAAATGGGCAAGTGAATCTGATCAACTTACGATTTTCACTTTTTTAAAGCACTAAATAATCATTTTGAAATACAATTTTTCCACAGCTTCATTTTTAGACCTCATCAAAGACACTGGTAGCATGGGGAATCATGCGGCTTAGATTTTTTTAACTGTGGTAAATGTTAGCCAATACCTTTAAATCACAGATTGACGTGCCAGTCAGTTGTTGTCCCTTTGTGTCAAAAACTTTGTAGATTTTAAAAGCTTCAACACGTAAATATACTTAGCGTCTAGTTTAATTAGAATTATAATTATCAAACGAAAGTGCTGCTTTTCTACTTAGTCAAACAATTTTCAATTTCGTTAGCATCTTTGTGAGATTAACGAGTTTCCCATAAATCCCACTTTCATAGTACTTGAAAGAAGGAGAAAATATGGTTCACGTGACAATCACTTCTTGAGCAAGCACTTCATACTTGAAACTAATGATATACCTTTTGTGAAGACACGAGTGTGTGCAAAGGCACTCGAACATAAATGACAGGCACACTGTGTGTGTGACAGACATTCCAAACAATTAATTGTATATGTTTATCGGATTAACATGGAAGTAAGACTTGTATTTGTACTGAGTGTGCTGCCTGTTCTACTAAGTTGTGATTCCGTTCAATCGGCAAATTGCAGTGAAAATACAGGCGACAATCGTTGTTCAGAAGGTAAGTGATTTTTGTTCAAAGGCTCTTTCATTAACCTTTCAACTTCCCCGATAACAGCTTATAGGTGTATGATATAAAATATCTGACATACTGAAAATTAAGAAGAATTAATCAGAAAATAAACTAAGTGTCAGAAGATTTACATCATACATTTTATAATGCACATGTTGTACAGTATTGTATTGTTGGCTAGATTATTTTCTTTTTTGCATTTATTCGAATTATGTGGCAAGTATGCCACGAAATAAATTTCACAGATTACTGCATTTTAAAAAGAACAAAGTATGCGAAAAGCTTAAAATCATATAATTATATAAACTAAAGAGTTCTTAATTGGTTCCCACTTTGTCAGAAAATTGGCACCATTTTGACATAAAAGGGTTCATATGAGCGCCATTGTGTTCGTACTTTTACGAACCTTGTCTACGTCAAAATGGTGTTGAAAAAATGGTGTTGCTGTAAAGTGTAAGTGCACAATTTCGTAATCATAGTAATTAATAAATGTAGGTGTAATGATTGAATTGAAATTGAATTGAATGTAAATTATGTTCTTCTGCATAAACAAAATATACCAAAAAAAATCATTTTCTACAAGTTAATAGAGACATTAATTCATACAATACACCATATATATTTGTAAGAATGAAAAATTGACAAAAATAGTGAAGTATAAAATGTTCAGCTCAATCCTCAAACATAACACAGCACAGGGAGACACACGGTAACACAGCAGGAACTCAGGACGCCAAACGAAAACACAACTTGTCGAGAAGAAGTCTGGTAGTGCTCTGGATTTATTTCATCTAAATTCAGGGCTGCCTCGCCCAAAACCCAGAACACAATTAGCATAATTATATTAAAACATATTCAAATGAATAAACGAACAATAACTAAAGTGGAGTAGACAAAATAATGGACAAATCCTATTCAACAAATGAACCAACAAAATACATGAAGGGGATGAGGTGATGTAAGGAGGTTGGGTGACAACATAAGAATGAGGGCTGTGTGAGCTCAACTCAGGAATCAGATGTGTGATGGAATGAATGGACACACCTGGATGAATATGGAAATCATGTAGTGAAGGTAACAGGTGACAGGTGACATGACATGAGAATGAGGCGATGCATGGTAACCAAAATAGATGATAGCATGGCAAACTAAATTCTAAACTAAAGGCAACTAATCACAAGTGACAAAATAATTGTCCTACATTAACTTTCTCCTCTACAAAACTTGTCCTCAATTTTAAAACACAACCGAAATAATTTTAAGTACTACCATTTTTTTTTTGCAAACAATTATACATACTCAAAACAATGATTAAAACAACTAATCAAATTCATTCAATTTAAATTAAGTGACTTAATTAACATGACCAATAAATTCATTTGTACTTTGGAGCAAGTCATGCAAATTATGTAAAATGTAAAATTCTAAGATTAAAGCCATAACTTCTTAAACATTTTCTTTTTAATGATAACCTCCATACCATGCTATGAAAGTTAAGATGCACCTTTTTGAATGATCGTATTAACCCATCCATGACAAATTTGTATTATTTTTTTTTAAGTATGATTTGGAATATATAAATGATTTCGGCATTCATTAATTTGCCAAAAACCATTGTTTTTTTTAATATTGCAACTATGAATTTCGAGTAAAACTTCTCAAAATGTGATTTTAATAAAAATAGAACATGATTGTGATTGTCATGAAGGAGTTAATTTACAATAATCAATGCGCATGAAATAAGCAAAGTACCCAAATTACCTTCTGATGTTACTTAATCTGATAAAATCATGAAGTACAGAATAATGACGAAAATAAATTAAATAATTTGCAGGAGTTTAACTGATATGAGAACACTACCAGGCCAAATTAGGTTTTAAACGTAACTACAAAAAATGTTCAAATTGAAATTTCATTTAAGAATTTTCCTCTAAAGCGGTAGATTTGTAACGTGCTAGTCAAGTAAGCATGTAGACACTGATATAGAAAACACAACCATTCAATTGAAGTGGATGGAATAACTGCAAATGCAAGACTTCAACAAATATCAAATAAGAATCAAAAGTAATTGCAAATGAACATCTGAATGACTTTGCTACAACAAAGTTTTCATATTATGCATGAAATATGAGACTTTGAATGTTGAGTTTTAGCAAAAATACGTCTATTCACACCATTTGACCATTTGATT
>JZLH01S0060234.1:49409-61724 GCA_001188425.1 Eucidaris tribuloides | reverse complement strand
CCCATATTTGATGAGAGAAGTACGTTAAATGTCCAACCAAAAGTTTGATAAAAACACTTTTTAGCATCATAGTCATCACAGCATTGCACCGTCCAAATATCGATAAAGAGGTATATTCTCTCTTCTGTAACACTTATTTATAGATGTTATAAGACATATTATATCGGCTCTTAAAAACACAACTTCTTTGCAAGATGAAAATGGAACACCTTATTTATCTTATTCTTAAGCATAACATGGGTGTGCTCTTCATGTCTGACCTACTTGAATTAAGCGAACACTTGTTGTTGTTGTTTTGCTAACCGTCACGTCAATGTTATCTGAGAGAAAATTCTGCAAAACCAAAAATATCGTCTAAAAACCAGACTGTATACGATTACAACACAGCTAAAAACACCATGTAGTGGATTAATAGGGTTTGATCGAGAAGACAAACTTTGAGAAAGTGGAAAATAATCTAGAAGATTAAGAGTGTGCTTTGCCTGCATTATGTTCCTTGTTTGTGGCAAACGAAGATGAACTAAATACTTACTAAGTCATCGACAAACACTAACTGTAAACACTCTCAGTGAGCTCCTCTTATTGCCTTCCAGAATGTTGAATAGTGCGGCGCATCACTTGAAATCAACCTAAATAATTTAGGAAGGATTAAAAACTGAAACCGCGAACGGACATCAAGAGACTAGTCAAATAGCCAGGAGAGACGACTGGCCTATAAGTTGGCTGTGCAAATAACATTGCAATTAGTCTCGGTTAGTCATTCTTGTGAATAATTTGGATATGGTAATGGATGCTTTAGTTTGATTAGTTTATTCTGATCCTGTTTACGAAAGGTAGAGTGTTCCGTGATTTATAAAGCTTCACATATTTTAGCGTAAGAGCGTGTACTAACATGACAAATCAACAGTAAACAATTAGACAAGGCAATAGAAAGATTGACTCTCGCCCATTTGTGACAATTCGAACGGAGTCCATTGTAAGTACTCTTTAACAGGTGATCATTTATAACCTTTCACCTTATCACATGGCATATCACAGCATCCTCATCATAAAAATCCACTAAGTGCAAGTCTGACCCAAATAAAAGTCATAATTACAAAAGTTATTTGTCCCTACAGTTTCTTGCAGGTAACCTTTGATTTGTGACCTTTACGGACCTTGGAAACGAGCATGACCTTAGACAGGAGTATAACATGATCACATCCACATATGCATCTCCGACCCAAATGTGAACGTAATCCGAGTAGTAATTATCACAAGAGAGTCTTGCACTTGCAGGTAAACTTGAAGATTTGTGACGGACGATAGGGGGACTTTTTCTGGTATCTCTTACTCGAGCCTTTATTTTTGGTGATGGGCGAGATAAAAACACAAAGTGGTTGGTAGAAACGTACACCCCTGCTCATAATTATGGACTATTTTGTTGATACTTAAATTCTTTCTCCTATATCGTCCAAAATTTTCAAGACAGGTGTTTATTTCACGCAGTATGTGAAGCGATTTTTGGATTTCATGAGATGACTAAAGCAAAGACTAAGATACGTTTGAGCGCAAAACCACTTATATATTAATTTTTTAATCCACAAAAATCATGAAAAAAGTATTAAATGAAAGTAATTAAAAAAACACACAACAAACTGATAAATTTTGATCTAATGTCATTTATCATAAATTTAGCATCAGAATTGTCTGTTACAAGTCTAATAATGCGCGTAACCACCACGTGACCCAACATCTCTGAATACCGCCATTTAGAAACACAGGTTTTAGTGTCTAGTCGGACGCTACAAAATGCTCAGCATTCCTGAAATACTTTGATTATACTTGTTTCACCTGGGGTGAGCAAATATTAATCCCAGATGTAAAAAATGGCAACTTCTAAAATGTCTCTATATTCCATAAGTATGAGCATGAGTGTATAAGGACCACTCCTTCGAAGGATAGCTTGCTGCCCCGGTGATGATACCCACTTGACAACTCCCCCGAAGGAGTTGTCCCCTGGGGGAGTTGTCCTCCAAGGGAGCCATCTTCGTAGGGAATTGCTGTTCGGACCTTCGGAGACTTGTTGTTTGGGGAAGTTGCAAGGTGGGAATCGTCCCCGTGAGAGCTGTCTTCAGGGGAGTTGCCAGGTGGGAGTTGATGTGGGCAGTTGTCTAGAATCCAGTAAAAAACAATGATTGTGCCCAGGGGTTACCTAGCTGTAAAGGAGTATAGGTATTCGGTGACGTTATGATCTATAATCAATATGTCACCTTTTCCATTTCAGGCAACACGATTTCAGTTCAGGAGTACGATAATAAGTGTAAGAGGAGAAATTTGAATTTGAGTACTTGAAAAAAACACACTATTTTATTCAGCATCAAGTCTCGTTTCCAGACCATACGACTTTTTCATCCTCCAGAGTACACTCACTCTGCGTCAGTTTACATCAAGATACTAGTCAGTTGACTGAATATAGCAGTATCCTTATCAATATAGCATGGGTTACTATAAACGTCCTGGAACCAGACCGTTCGGCAACGTGCAGTCTTCCATTTCATGGTGCTCCAGAAAAAGGAGCCGAAGGTTATCCATGAGGAGCTGAAGGCAACATAAGAGGACAATGTGCTTGGTTACTCCTCAGTAAAGAAATGTGCATTGATGACGACCCACGAAGGAAAGGCGCGTATCGGTTAGTCTGCAGACACAGACTTTACCTTGGCACTAGAATTCCACAACGCCTTGAGCCAAAACCAATCTTGTTGGTCAGGGCTTGTGGGGCAACAGAGGGCCTATGGAAGTACTAGTCTGCAGCACAGATTGTTCAGGCCCTGATTTGTGTAGCACGACAGACAAAGGTTAGTGCCTGCAAACTACGTATTGGTGACACTGTGTTGTAGGGTCCTTTGAAACAACCCTACATCGTACATGATCTATCAGCGAGGTGGAAAAGTACTTTTTCCACTTTCCTGATTGGACTAAACTTGTTCAGAGCTTTTGCAAGATGGGTTTCCGTTTTGCTAACCTCATAAACCCCCATTCACCAGAGAGCATGCCCGCTGAAAAACCAAGAAGCTTGTTTGATCTTTCAATGGTCTTTCAATGAACTTTCAATGATCTTTCGTAATTCCTGACTGATCTTTTAGTGATCTTCGTGGTCCCCGTTTTGAAACGGTTTAAAACAGTCTTTCAGTGGTCTTTCAGGGAAATGGTCTTTCAGTGATCTTCCAGCAGTATTTCAGTGGTCTCTCAATGAACTTTCAAAAGTCTTATTAGTTTTTCCATGATCTTTCCACAGTCTCTGTTATCTCGTTTATTCAGAATTCTTGCAGCAGTCTCGGTCAGTCTTTCAGAGTTCTCTTATGGGTCTTGGTTAGTCTTTCAGAGTTCTGTCAGTAGTCTCGGTCAGCCTTTCAGATATCTTTATTAATCTTTCGAAGATATCTGGCAGTATGATCTCTCAATAGTCTTATTGATCTCTCAGTAAACTTTCAGCTGTCTTCAAGGTCCTATGAAGATCTTGCTGGAAAAGTTGTTTTTGTTTTCTTTTAGTGGTCTTTCAGGGGTTTTCAGAGCCATTCCGCAGAGACGGCACTGGTTTTGGATACTGCTGAAAGACCTTCCCAATATTCAGTCTTTCAGTGGTCTTTCAAGGGTCTCCGTTCTGTGGAATGGGGGGCTAAGCAGAAACATATACACAAGCTGGTTTCACAAGAATAATTTTGTCATGTATACATTTTGAAACACAATAAATTTGGTTAGAAAAATGAAAAGGGACAAAGTTATTTTGAAACGTTCTTTTTGTAACAAAATTAATTTAGTTTTTGTAACAGAATGAATTTTGCTACGAAATGAACATGGACATTTGTGTGTGTGTGTGTGTGTGTGTGTGTGTGTGTGTGTGTGTGTGTGTGTGTGTGTGTGTGTGTGTGTGTGTGTGTTATGTACATACATTTTGTAATTCAAATGATTTTGTGTTGTTCATTTGGTGACAAAAACAATTGGTGACAAAAAGAATTTTTGCAAAACGAATTTTGAAACAAAATTAGATTCTGGACAGAAACTAGTCAGATTAATTTTTTAATAAAAATACCTTGTCATGTTAATTTGGTGACAAAATGAATCCATATATAATTTAGTTTCGGAATAGGAAGGTTGACACTTGGCCCGCCATAGCCATTTCATTTTGCTTCGACCATGGACCTTTCACACGTAGTCTCGGTTCCAGACCATGCGACTTTTTCCATCCCCAGAGTACTAATATCACTCCCTCTCTGACTTTTTCTACCTTCACTCTGCCCAGTCCTCAGAAAAGTAGTCTTAGTTCAAGTAACTGATGATAGTAGGCCTAATTTCTTTAGGAAATATGATAAGTTCTTGCGTCTGGAAGCCAAACTATTTCACACGGTGCGGGAATGGTGAATGAGCATGCATCAACCAGAAACCGCGGAGCGCGTGTGCGGTTCGGATGGACTGCTCCGTCACGTCATGACGCATAACTAACGATGGATGTAAAGTCCTCATCTTGAAGATCCAACGTTCGATAACAGTTGATGAGACCACTTCCAGGCATGATAATAATGTCAGGATGGCATAAATTAAATAACCTGTCAATCAATATCTATGTTTGTATTAAAATGGACGTTTAAAAATAGTTCCACTCCGATTAAGATAAAAAATATTCGAATCGTTTGATGGGAAATGTTGAGTAATTTCTCCGAAGAAAGCAAACACAAAAACAGATCGCATTATACTAAAACATCCCTTTACTAAAAATAAAATAATAAAAAAAAAACAGTCATAGAAAGCCTTGATCTCGAGTAGTGAACATGACTCGCACCCATTATTTGGTCATATTTGATTTACCCCTTACTCATGTTACTTGAACTTCTTCGTATTTAATTTGAAATAGCCTACATTTTATTGCAAAATTCGATCTCAATTGCATTTGGGAAATACGATTGTAGTGGCTGGATTGGTCGTATACCAGAATACCCGAGCCACCAAATGACTTCATATCACTATACTGACGGGAGTGGTATTATAAACCTCCTAAAAAAGTTTGGAAATCTGAGTTTGATCGTTATATCTCCCGTTTAGTAGTAATAATCAATGCAACCTTGGTATCATCGGAAAAGATTATTTAATTTCTTTAAATGACACCTACTTTATTATGACTATGCCGTCAGGGAAATGCAATATCTAAAAATGTGGTGTAAAGTGTAAATGAAAAGCTGCAAAATGACAACGTTCGGTAAGTCACCAAATTTTGTTTGTTGTTGAAATCTGAGTTTGATCGTTATATCTCCGGTTGTATAAATAATCAATGCAACCTGGTATCATCGAAAGATTATTAATTTCTTTAAGATGACACCCACCTTATTATGAATATGCCGTCAGGAAATGCAGTATCTTAAAATGTGTGTAAAGTGTAAATTCAAAAGCTGCAAAATGACCAAAGTTCGGTAAGTCACACAATTTTTGTTGTTGTTAGATGAGTTTCCCAACGTCTCTTCGGGTCGTTATGCATTTTAATGTGAAACATTGCGATGATGAAACAAACACCTGCACAAAGTAAGCAAACAAACAACAACAACAACAAGTTAAAAAAATAAACAAAAAAAAAAACATGTATGGGCATTTAAAAACTTAACATAAGGCATTTAGTCTCCCAGACCTTTCACCACATAACACCACAAAAGTAATAAAAAAGTGGCATCAGCTTGATTTTCATGGTTTTCTCAGAGAGAGGGTATCACGAGAATGGACTGCCTGCATGCAGCCCCAAACCTCAACCTCATTGAACATTTTTGAAAGATCGACTCGGTCGGCTGTACGGAAGAGAGTCACAAATGCAACAACATTGGCAGTCTGCGTCAATTGCTGATTGACGAGTGGAATGCCATCCCACGGTAACGAATCACAAAGGCTCATCAACAGCATGGCGAAGCGGTGCCAGGCGTGGTGCGGTACGTGGGTCATCCACCCGATACTGAACTCTGATCGTGTCATTAAAATCAATGAAAATTTATGAAATCAAAGATCCACGTGAAGATTAATATGGAAACCCGTGTAAATCAAGCTCCTGCCACTTTTTTGTTATATTGTTGTGTAATGTGGTGAAAGATTCGTTGAGATTAAATGTCTTGTGTCCAGTTTGTAAATGCCCATTTTTTTTTTACTATTTATTGCTGTGTTTGCTTATTATGCATGTGTTTGTTTCAATCCATGTCAATGTTCACATTGGAATGCATATAACAACCGAAGAGACATTAGGAAACTCCCTCATCAACAACAAAATATGTGTGACTTACAGACTTTGCGGTCATTTTGCAGCTTTTCAATTTACACTTTACACCACGTTTTTGAACACTGCTCTTTCCCTGATGGCATACTCGTAACAAGTAGGGTATCACTTTAAAGAAAATTAAAAATCTTTCAGATGATACCAAGCTTGCATTGATTATTACTACGAAACGGGTGATACAAGTGATCAAACTCAGATTTCCAAACTTTTTTTGAGGAGTTTAGATATGGGGGAGGGGTGTTTTCCATTTATTTGGTAGACAAAAACATGACATACTGTGACAGTATTAAATTCAGTGTGACCATGAGATGAAACTAAGCTACACAACAAATCGGAGCAATTTCAGACAGCACTTCATTTGCAGTGAAATAAAATGTTACCATGGAACCTCGAACCATGCTCGAACAATGCACTTGAGTCTGAAATTATTTCAGAACCTGAATATGTTCGGAATGCTTTCAATCCTGCGAGTTCATTTAAAAAAAAATGTACAACCAACTTGCAAGTAGAAGTTAAAACGCATGCAGGTTTCTTGATATACTCCATAACCGTGTTGCTATTTACATTTACATATTTTCGATGGACGAATCCATCCTGCATTTGAATGTCAAATGTACTACATGTGTTAAAACATTTGAAATCGAATTATTGCTCAAAGGTTAATTTCTTTTTGTTCCATTTTCGAGTCATTTCTCTCTACAATATACGCCCAATTTGTGTGCTGTTATTTGGACTTAATCATATTTCGTCATCGCCATTTTCCCCGTGACGTAAATAGACTTCATCATGACCGTCATCTTTTAATAATCTCTGAATTAATAAATGTCCAACACTCTTTTTTAAGGTCAGCGAACGAAGATGAAATGTTTCCACGGGATGTGCAAAGAACAATCCTAATTGAAAGCGATATTTTTGACAGACATGCAAAAACATGAGGTAAATCGGTCACAAATTACCCAACAGGCCTGCTGGGAAATGCTGCTTATAGGTCCGTTTTGTTTTGGCGTAATTAGAACAATCCGTCGGAGCTGACCCCTTCTCCCTGCTCGAGCGGAACTTTTCACAAACGGCGACCGCAACTCAATTATCACATCGAGGAAGATTTTCGAATGAAATCCAGATGATAATAGACAGTCAGAATATCCTAAACGTTTCCAAAATACCTGCCGGATGAAATTCATGTAAGACAGCGAAATGACATCAAAATATGTTTTGAAACTTGCATGTTTTAGACGAAAATGGGTCATCACATGTCTCCATGCACAGAGGAAGGTGAACAAGAGCAAGAACTAAGCGCAAGAAGAACTAGCCTAGGACAAGAAGAAGTAGGAGCAGAAGAAGAAGAGAGGAGGAAGAAGAAGAAGAAGAAGAAGAAGAAGAAGAAGAAGAAGAAGAAGAAGAAGAAGAAGAAGAAGAAGGAGAAGAATACGATGACATTTAAAGGGCAGTGACATAATTGGGAGACATGAAAATGCCTCTCGAACTAAACTGGTTGAAAGATATACCAATGGATACACCAGCTGGAGTGTTTCTCCTGGTTGGAAGGATTTATCTTGTATTTGTTTACTTAAGCCTAATCAAACATGAACATACTAGCATTTGTTTCTCTCGAGCCCCGATAGAAATATATCCCAAAGAAAGCTACACTACATATTTGTTTGTCACAAGGCACACTGATTTAAGTTATTTTAGAACAAGTCAACTTTTGACTACCAAATTTTCACAGTAGAATCCCTGCACAGTTGACTTGATTCTAGAATAGTTTCACCCCAAGTTGAGCAATACCCCAATCATGTCATTCACCTTTAAAGTGGAAATCAGTTGCATTGCCCCCTTCCTTTTACAACAGATCTCCGTTTGTTCCGATGTGGAGATATATTCACAGTCACACAGGGCTATTTCACCGTGGTATCCAACGGGTTAATGTCGATATGTCGACGTTCCTCTGTCACTTCAATTACTTTTCGATGTCATGACAGATTCATGCTTGTCAAAGTTTCCTAGAAACGTGCATGGACGGTCGGTAATGTGAAACCCGCACGGAATTATATTAAAGCCCAAGTTTAGTTTTGGGGATTTTTTTTTATTTGAAAGCTTTATGCCCAAAGGCCAGACTCTGTTCTTTCTGATGAGGTATAACTCAGATAACCTGAACGCATTATTAACCCTTTGGATGCTATAATGTGAAATATAGTCGAAAATCTGCCCCCCCCCCCGAGATTTTTCATTGATTAATTTAAAAAACGAAAGACATTCACAATCTGCTATTGGTGTGATATGACCTTAGGACATAACGTTTCAACTAAAATAAAAAAATCCCCCATACTGAACTTTGGTTCTAAAGGGCAGTGACAAGATTGGCAACAGGAGAAGTCCAAAGTGCCTCAAGAACCAAAGTTGAAAAAAAAACAAGTTGAAACATATGCCAATGTACGCATTGGCTAAAGTGTATATTCAGGCTGGAAGGATTTGTTTTGAATTTTTAACTTAAGAAATACAGGATGAACAAGCATCAATTTACCGGTATTGAATTACTTTCAGTATAATACCCCATAAAAAATGACTCATGAAATTTCAGCGTCACTTGTTCTAATATTAATGAGAGGATTTTTTTCATTTCATTTATTAGCAGGAATCAAAACAAATGTTAAAAATAATAAGGTAACAAAATTAATTGCCAGGGCCAAATAAAGAATTAGTATGCTTCCGCAACGAAGCTGCCGGAGACATCATGTTTTTGGGCTGTCCGTACGTCCATTACAAGTTCTCGTTACCGCGATGACTTAAGAACAGCTGATCGGAATTTGACGTTACCAAGACCGAAGTAAGTAGTACGACATGTATGGGCAACAATGAATTGATTAGATTTTGGAGTTGAAGGTCAAACTTTAAACGTCACAGGACCCAAAACGTCTGATTTGGGCTCGTCACAACGATAGCTTAAAGTGATAGGCTAGCATTGTAGAGCTTCAATTTAAAAAATTGTCAAACTTTGATATCTGAGCTACATAGTAGTGTTCAAATGGACAAATAAACACCCCGGAATACAAAAGTTCGGAAAGTCACACCGTCAATGGCAAGTTATGCATAAATAAACAATTAAAACTCGGGGCGAGTTTTAATGGCCTAGGTGTACACACAGTAAGTCTATGGGAGGAAATTGGCAAGTGAATCTGGTCAACTTACGATTTTCGCTTTTTTAAAGCGCTAAATAATCATTTTGAAATACAATTTTTTTCAGAGCTTCATTTCTAGACCTCATCAAAGACACTGGTAGCATGGGGAATCATGTGGCTCAGATTTTTTTTAACTGTGGTAAATGTTAACCAATACCTTTAAGAACGGCTCGTCGGATTTTGATGTAACTTGGTTAAAGTATGTTAGTGGGGAGAGCAGAAGTTATAAGGCACCAATAAACTGATAAGATTTCGGAGATGAAAGGTCAAAGGTCACAGGTAACGATGTCACATACTTGGTCTCTTTAACTTGGGGCTTGACGTAACTTGGGTCAAGTATGTAGTATGAAGCACCAATGAATAGATTAGGTTCCAGACTTGAATGGTCAATGGTCAAAGGTCACAAGGACTTATACATATCTGATTTGCTATCGTCACCATGGTAACTTGATCAGATAGAATACATGCATGCATAAGGCTTTTTAAATTGCGTGAGAGTGCGGACTGCAGAGGCGTACCCATCGGCCGAACTGCTCTTGTTATTATTAAGTTCTACATGGAAGACTACTTCACATTTTGCCCTTTCCCATTAAAGATTGTGTCAGGGATGTGCAAGTCCATTACTTCCCTTCATTATCAATACCAAACGGTAGTGTAGTACTTACAAATGGTGTGTTGCAAGTTTGAGATCCATACGTCATGAATTTGTTGTTTCATGAGAAAAACTAATAACGACATGTTACCAGAATATTGTTCTTTCCGTGAGTTTCAATTTTGCTCAAACTGCGAATCGCGGTTATGTGTATCGTCGCAAGACCAGCGGAGCGCACTGATTGGTTGAACGGCTAACCTCCGCACGACCTTCAGCTAACGGCTGATCGGACAATTTTGGAACGGCACGTGCACGTTTGACGTCACGGATTTTTTTGAAATTGCTTCAGAGTAATTTGAAAAGGGATGAAGTTTAACCGTCCAGATTTTCACAAAACTCAATATTTTACCCCAAGTCTCTAGGAGAGGTGTTTATTTACATTAATCTTCATATTGGATATGATTTCAGCTTTTAAAGATTGTCATTCTTTAAAGATTGCGTCATTCATTTGCACGTCAAAAAACACCTAAATGAATGAAATCAGCTGAAATTATATTCAATGTGAAGATTAATATAAATAAACCTCTATAGCAGACTTGGGTAAAATATTGATTTTGTGAAAATCTGGACGTTAAACTTCATCCTTTTTCAAATTACTCAGAAGCAATTTAAAAAAAATAGATTTTGAATATTCGTCACTGAGACGAATATAGGTGATACCGCCGGTCTATCTTAGTCATGTAACTCACGTCACGGAGATATGGACTAAATTTGAATTTTCATTAATGACGTCTAGACGACCGTTATGAAAATTTAAAGTATAAACAAATGATGCAACTGTATCCAAACTGAATTGAGGAATGACGATTTTTTTTTATTAATTTGACATGCGCGTTACGCGCTCGTCATTACGCGCAGTGCGCGCACAATGGATATGTCAAAAGATTGTACCCTTGACCCAGATCTGACATGTGGCTAAATTTGTCATGTAATTTGCTCAGTCAGAGATATACTAAAATCCGTTATTTTTAACTATGACGTCCATAGATTGACGTCAGCGAGAATGGTCACATTGAAAATGTCATTTTGAAGAACTTAATCATGACACATCATCATTGAAAATTTGAACATCCACAGGACATGCCCAGTCACGACATATGGACTAATATTGTATTTTCACTAATGACGTCATAATGACGCATCGATATTAAAATAACAAAATGACGGCATGAAATCATATTTGCATCATAGACCTATCAGAACACCAAACAAAAACATGAAATCATGGGATTATTCTAGAAATTTATGACTGATTTTAAAATGCACGATTAAGTCTATCGAGCGCGCGCGCGCTGCGTTTTGACGTTTCGGGGCGCGTACGCTTATTTCAGGTCAATTGTTTCGTAAAAGTTCGAAATGATGTAGAATTTCAGTCACGGTATTCAAACACATTAAAAAATGTCGATATTCGATCGCGAAACGGGTGCGCGCGAAAAAACGCGCGCGTACGCGCGCGCACCAAAAATGCGCCAAATGTCCTGAAACGTATGCAGACAAAATCCTAGGTCGATTGGGTTATTTTTAAGGTTTGACGCGCCCGTACGCGTCCGTGACATGTGCCAAATTTGGTTACGTAATTCGACTTCAGTCATGAGATATTGACATAAACAGATTTTGACAAATGACGTCATAGATGACGTCACGGATGACTGATCACATAAATGACATGTCATTGTCGAGATATTGTCATGACACATGATCATGGAAAGTTGCAACATGACAGGACATGTCGTTCTTGAGATATTTGGGACACAAAGGAGTGGTCAGAAAGAGAGAAGAAGATGAAGAAGATTTTGACGAAATCAATGGTGATCCGCAACGGTTACACGTTGCGGATCACCAATTATTTGAAGCTCCACAATGTTAGCCTATTACTTTAGGGTAGTGACATGCGTGTATGATATTGAATGTCTGAATCTCCACTGAAAAACGGAAACACGAATGGATGAAAAATAAAATAAGCTTAAGTGATTTTAGGTTATGAGTTTGCTCACATTGACATAGGAACGAAAGAATTTGTTTAATTAATCTGACACCGAGTACATAGCGGCGAAGCATTTCACATTCCATAGAACATTAGATATACATGTACTGCTACAACTGGTCACTGTGTAAACAGTGTGTCTATAGATGCACGTATTTGATGGGGGTATAAAGAGTCGTCGTTTACATTAGAGTGACATACAATGTCGGGTATCTTT
>JZLH01S0060234.1:36298-47403 GCA_001188425.1 Eucidaris tribuloides | reverse complement strand
TTTTTTTTTTTATTTTTTTCTTTTTTTTTTCTTTTTTTTTTTCTTTTTTTTTTTTTTTTTTCTTTTTTTTTTTTTTTTTTTTTTCACAACGACGACCCTGCCAATCTCAATTATATCACATCGAGAAGGATTTTCGAATGAAATCCAGATGATATAGACAGTCAGAATATCCTAAACGTTTCCAAAATACTGCCGGATGAAATTCATGTAAGACAGCGAATATGACATCAAAAATATGTTTGAAACTTGCAATGTTTTAGACGAAAATGGTCATCACATGTCTCCATGCACAGAGGAAGGTGAACAAGACCAAGAACTAAGCGCAAGAAGAACTAGCTAGGACAAGAAAGAAGTAGGAGCGAAGAAAGAAGAGAGGAGAAGAAGAGAAGGAAAGAAGAAGAAGAAGAAGAAGGAAGAAGAAGAAGAAGAAAAAGAAGAAGAAGAAGGAGAAGAATACGATGACATTTAAAGGGCGATGACATAATTGGGAGACATGAAAATGCCTCTCGAACACTAAACTGTTGAAAGATATACCAATGGATACACCATGCGAGGTTTCTCCTGTTGGAAGGATTTATCTTGTATTTGTTTACTTAAGCCTAATCAAACATGAACATACTAGCATTTGTTTCTCTCGAGCCCGATCAGAAATATATCCCAAAGAAAGCTACACTACAGATTTTTTGTCACAAGGCACACTGATTTAGTTATTTAGAACAAGCTAACTTTGACTACCAATTTTCACAAGTAGAATCCCTGCACAGTTACTTGATTCTAGAATAGTTTCACCCAAGTTGAGCAATACCCCAATCATGTCATTCACCTTTAAAGTGGAAATCAGTTGCATTGCCCCCTTCTTTACAACAGATCTCGTTTGTTCGATGTGGAGATATATTCACAGTCACACAGGGCTATTTTCACCGTGGTATCCAACGGTTAATGTCGATATGTCGACGTTCTCTGTCACTTCAATTACTTTTCGATGTCATGACAGATTCATGCTTGTCAAAGTTTCCTAGAAACGCTGCATGGACGGTCGTAATGTGAAACCCGCACGGAATTATATTAAAGCCCAAGTTTAGTTTTGGGGATTTTTTTTATTTGAAAGCTTTATGCCCAAGGCCAGACTCTGTTCTTTCTGATGAGGATATAACTCAATAACCTGAACGCTTATTAACCTTTGGATGCTATAATGTAAAATTAGTCGAAAATCTGTCCCCCCCCCCCGAGAATTTTCATTGATTAATTTAAAAAACGAAAGACATTCACAATCTGCTATTGTGTGATATGACCTTTGGACATAACTGTTTCAACTAAAATAAAAAAATCCCCATAACTGAACTTTGGTTCTAAAAGGCAGTGACAAGATTGGCAACAGGAGAAGTCCAAAGTGCCTCAAGAACAAAGTTAAAAAAAACAAGTTGAAACATATGCAATGTACTGCATTGGCTAAAGTGTATATCAGGCTGGAAGGATTTGTTTTGAATTTTTAAACTTAAGAAATACAGGATGAACAAGCATCAATTTACCGCGTATTGGAATTACTTTCAGTATAATACCCCATAAAAATGACTCCATGAAATTTCAGCGTCACTTGTTCTAAATATTAATGAGAGGATTTTTTCATTTCATTTATTAGCAGGAATCAAAAACAAATGTTAAAAATAATAAGGTAACAAAATTAATTGCCAGGGCCAAATAAAGAATTAGTATGCTTCCGCAACGAAGCTACCGAGACATCATGTTTTGGGCTGTCCGTACGTCCATTAACAAGTTCTCGTTACCGCGATGACTTAAGAACAGCTGATCGGAATTGACGTTACAAGACGCGAAGTAAGTAGTACGACATGTATGGCAACAATAGAATTGATTAGATTTTGGAGTTGAAGGTAACTTCAAACGTCACAGGACCCAAAACGTCTGATTTGGCTCGTCACAACGATAGCTTAAAGTGATAGGCTAGCATTCTGGAGCTTCAATTTAAAATGTCAAATTGATATACTGAGTACATAGTAGTGTTCAAATGGACAAATAAACACCCCGGAATACAAAAGTTCGGAAAGTCACACCGTCAATGCAAGTTATGCATAAATAAACAATTAAAACTCGGGGCGAGTTTTAATGGCTAGGTGTACACACACAGTAAGTCTATGGAGGAAATTGGCAAGTGAATTCTCGTCAACTTACGATTTTTGCTTTTTTAAACGCTAAATAATCATTTGAAATACAATATTTTTTCAGAGCTTATTTCTAGACTCATCAAAGACACTGGTAGCATGGTGGAATCATGCTGCTCAATTTTTTTTTAACTGTGGTAAATGTTAACCAATACCTTTAGAAACGGCTCGTCGGATTTTGATGTAACTTGTTAAAGTATTAGTGGGAGAGCAGAAGTTATAAAGCACCAATAAAAACTGATGAATTTCGGAGATGAAAAGGTCAAAGGTCACATAGTAACGATGTCACATACTTGGTCTCTTTAACTTGGGGCTTGACGTAACTTGGTCAAGTATGTAGTAATGAAGCACCAATGAATAGATTAGGTTCCAGACTTGAATGGTCAATGGTCAAAGGTCACAAAGGACTTATACATATCTGATTTGCTATCGTCACATGGTAACTTGATCAGATAGAATACATGCATGCATAAGCTTTTAAATTGCGTTGAGAGTGCGGGACTGCAGAGGCGTACCCATCGGGCCGAACTGCTCTTGTTATTTTAAGTTCTACATGGAAGACATACTTCACATTTGCCCTTTCCATTAAAATGTTGTCAGGATGTGCAAGTCCATTATTCCCTTCTTATCAATACCAAACGGTAGTGTAGTACTTACAAATGGTTGTGTTGCAAGTTTGAGATCCATACGTCATGAATTTGTTGTTCATGAGAAAACTAATAACGACATGTTACAGAAATATTGTTTCTTTCCGGAGTTTCAATTTTGCTCAAACTGCGAATCGCGTTATGTGTATCGTCGCAAGACAGCGGAGCGCAACTGATGGTTGAACGGCTAACCTCCGCACGACCTTCAGCTAACGGCTGATCGGACAATTTTGGAACGGCACGTGCACGTTTGACGTCACGGATTTTTTGAAATTGCTTCAGAGTTAATTTGAAAAGGATGAGTTAACCGTCCAGATTTCACAAAACTCAATATTTTTACCCCAGTCTCTAGGAGAAGGTGTTTATTTACATTAATCCTTCATATTGATATGATTTCAGCTTTAAAGATTGTATTCTTTAAAGATTGCGTCATTCATTTGCACGTCAAAAAACACCTAAAATAATAAATCAGCTGAAATTATATTCAATGTGAAGATTAATATAAATAAACACCTGCTCATAGAGACTGGGGTAAAATATTGAGTTTGGTTGAAAATTGGACGTTAAACTTCATCTCTTTCAAATTACTCAGAAGCATTTATTTAAAAAAAAAAATTATTTGAAAGCTCCACAATGTTTACTATTACTATTAGCGGTAAGTGACATGCGTGTATTGATATTGAATGTCTGACATCCACATGAAAAACGGAAAACACGAATGGATGAAAAATAAAATAAGCTTAAGTATTTTAGTTATGAGTTTGCTTCACATTGACTAAGGAACGAAAGAATTTGTAATTAATCTGACACCGAGTACATAGCCGGCGAAGCATTTCACATTCCAAGAACATTAGATATCATGTATCTGCTTAAACTGCGTCACTTGTGTAAAACAGTGTGTCTATAGAGCACGTATTTTGATGGGGTATAAAAGAGCGTCGTTTTACCATTAGAGTGACATACAATGTCGGGTATCTTTGAGAGGCACACATTCCCCCCCCCCCCCCTCGACCCTCATTTCACCAAGGATTGACGTTCGCGCAGGACGACTAAAGCTTTATTACTCTCTCTCAAAGAGCGGTCGGATTTGACTCGAGTGGCTGAGGATTTCTCAACGAAAATTGCTGAAGATTATGTAGAAAAATTATACAACCCACTGGGGATTTGGGAAAAGCTAAGTCACGCGCAGAGAAAGGATTTCTGCCGAAGCCCGCTAGAGATGAGGAGACTTGACTAGAAAATAGTTACTTCGAGCTTTTATGCTCAACTTTGTTTTTGAATAGTCAACATAGAGGCTTGGTGCGTACCTCTCTCATGACAGTAAAAGTTACAGTACGCGAACGTAGATGGCGTGCACTGTAGGGTACACGGCACCTTTCCAGGGCCCATAGAAACCTATGTTAAATGCAGCAACTTCAAAGCACTCTCAAAATTTAATCGAAACGTAGATTTTTCTTTAAATCGAAGCAGGTGAAGGGAAATTATGTAATGTCTGCTTTCCAATAAAAAACATGATTTGTGATGCTTTCCAGCTCTAAAAAAAGTTAAGCGCCTCGGTTCAAGACTAACCATGCAGAACCTCTGCTAAATGCCCAAAATAGCCAACTTGTAACATTGCACTAAAAAAATCACTAAAAATACTACAAGCCTGATTTCTCCAACTTGTGCACACCTGTAGAAGTTATAGTCCTCGCTTAATATATCAGACCACAAAATATGGTAATTTTCCACTCTGCTTATTTTTAAAGATTTTTTTAGTGCATCCAGGCAATGACCTCATGCATTGCGCCGATTGGAATTGTGACGTGCGCCCTGTATCGACGGCGTTTGGCCGTCTCTTTGGATAACAGAGAGCTGTGAGCTTTTTGATGGAAACTTCTGATTTTTCGGCAGTCCTACCATTTATCGAACAATACATGTGCCCGTGGAATATTTTTTTTAATTGCAGATTCAAACTTGGTAACGGAACAACGACACGTCGCACGAAATATGTTTAGGATTTAGGCCTATTTGTATAAACTCTCGTCCCCTCCCCTATTTTTTTTTTTTTTGGCCGTAATTTTATTCTATTTACCAGTTCCATTTTTTTTTTCGAACTTGTTTGATGCAGCTGTACGAGGATGCGGGCGATATGATTTACTATCTTCACTCGACAAAACTGATCGATACTGCTGACATCCCTATGCTCCGGAATGCCAACCATCCAAAAGTTTTTTGGCATTGAAGAGCGGCTCCGCCCACTGTCTCAGCTCAGATCACCCGTCAAATCGTCAGACGGCATCACGCAAGAGTGACTACCAGTAGGGTCGGGGTAACCTCCCGTGCACGGATGAATACCAGCTCAGCTTGCCACAGTACATCGAAACAAGTCGGGCAACGAACACTGAACCAAAACATTTTTAGTTCAGTAGCCCTGCCGAGGTTTTGCTCAAACGGGGTAATTGCCCCACGCGGGCTTATTTGCTCGATCAATCATCAAAGCTACCGGGGAGTACCCGCAGACGGAGAGAGAGAAAACGGGGGAGGGGAGTCCCGCGACAGACGGACCAATCTCGAGAAGAAGTGACAACCCAGATCTGAAAACATTCTGATTGGATCATACTTCTGACTTTTTTTTTTCTTCTTTCACGCATTTATTTTTTTTCTCTCTGACACGCTTCTTTTGGGATCTGTGATTAAACGGAACCGGTGAGTTACACCGGATCAACGTGAGTTCGGTGAGGAGTTCCAGACATAATCGGTTACGTGGTAAATTGATATTGGATTTGACATGTTTTGAGGTGCTTGAAATTGAATTCATTTGGCGTGAAACCATCCCGATTTATTGAACATACCGCCTTTTATTTTCGCCGATTGGTGACTGTCTACTCACAAAGACCGTTGTTAAAAAGCATTAGCACGTCTGTGTCATCGTTATTTATCTCAACCAACCATACACAAGCAGCATTGGTACACTTGAGTAACTTCAATAGTACCACGACAAAACTTGTCTTCTATACAAACTTCATTCGTCTGTCAGCCGTCTGCTGATTTGTGTATTTTGCGGACCGGCTTGTCATTCGATCATTACTGTCATAACGGTTTCAGCTGATGGTCGCGCTCAGACAGAAGGGGCAGGAAGGAAAACCTATTCTATCGGATGTTGCGAAAGTTAATGTCACAGTTTAGCGTCATAAAACAGACACTTACATATTCCTGAGGAAACTAATTACAGCCTGTAATTGACGAGTGTGAAGAAACAGATTTTAATTTGAAACATTCACGGTGTGATTGTTCCTGGCCCTCAGAGATACAGGTGTACAGGGCGTCAGTCCTTTTCTACTGTCGGTGTTTATCTGGAAGACCATTTCCACGTGACCCAAGATCTTACTGAGTAACCAAAGGTCAACGTTCTATTCCACGCCCGACTCGTTAAAAACTCGTCGTAGAAACATTTATGAGGGGGTAAAAAGGGGGCATAAAAACAAAAACTAGTTTGCGAAAAGTGATTTCTTATTTTCATATATTTCTCTTATGCTGATATCCGGTTGCCCTTGGCAAGGTTTTCGACTTTTATTTTATCGTCAGTCTCGCGCCCAGTGAGTCGTTACCTTGCGGACTACAGCTACATGTAGATTGATATCTGCGGATTGAGGACAACCACAAAACATGGATTTGCAGACGATAATTACTCCCGCGCGATTTGCCGCAGTTGTTATTGTTTTAGCAGCAGCAACCAACGCCTATCTCCATGGCTCTGGGTAAGTTCATAAATCCATTCACATCTTCTGCATATTTCACTGCCTTCATTTACTAAAACTGTGGTTTTTGTCGATTTTATTGTAAAATGGAGAACAAAAAATGCGAGTCACAGCCGGGAGGACCGATATTGTGATCTCACACAATATTTGACAAGGTAAACCATGCAAGTAATTTGTTTGCATAGCATCAAATCCCAAGGCGCGTAAACGTCGGCGCTTTTACTCCAAACACAGTTAGTTCTAGTAGTAATAACAACTGACAGATTTCCTTCTTCTTCTTTCTTTTTTGCTGAAATTCATTTTTTTTCTTTTCAATAAATTGTGTATTTTGAGCTTCAGGGCATAGAGTTCAGCTGAGGTCAAACCGAGCCCGGTGGAGAAAAGCTGACAGATATCTGTTTGCTGTATCAGTGACTGTTTTCGGTCATTATTTGTATATTGCCCGTGTTGTCTTAGTTGTGACGTGTGAACTGAATGTATTGTGACATACGGCGTGGTCCAATCAGATTTGCATCGATGTGATCGCTAATTGCTGGTCTCGCACGCATTTTGACGTTCATATCGGCTGCGCGCTTGTGAGTAATGGGAGTATTTGGCCCCTTGTCACCCATGGTGGCGCGATCCCTTTGAATTGACAAATACCAAAAACTCGTCTGTTTTGGTTCAGTTTCTCCGTCGACATATTGGCATCATTTGTAATCTAAACCGACATTAATCATGTTTTCTGCCCAGTTATCGTCTGCTAAACGCTTTTAACACTTTGCCGCATGAATGATCGGTTGATCTTTAAAATGTCTTTAAGATGTCTGATGAAGATAGCGGTGTCTAGAGAATGGTGCAGACACAAAAGATGTCCTAGCGGGGGCATCAAACTTGCCCAAGAGGGTATCGACATTGTATTTGGAAGGCGAGCTGACTTTGGCTCCAAAGACCTTCTGGGGAGCTTCATTTATTAAATCCATGCATTTGTAGTTAATGGCGCCAATTGGGCAAATCTAATCAATTCTCCACGGAATAAAGAGATAATCCCCACAATTCACCAGCCAAAGGTCATTAACTAATACCCATTCTACATTTAAAAAATATGCATCAAACATGTTTTTAGGAATCTCGCCATTATATTTCAGTCAATAGTTGCACTCACAAACACGCTGAAACGGATAAATAACCCCGTAATAATGTCGAATGATCCTATTTCATTACTCTGACCTCACTTTGTAATATAAAGCATGGACCCTATAACGTAAGGTCGTGCCAAAAGGGGGGAATTAGGGGTAGAAAAAGGTCAATAAAGCCGTTGAGAATTGAATGTATCTGTAAGACTTCATGTCGAATGATGTCCTTTTCACAATATTCACTAATTCCATTTTCCACAGTTTATTCTACTCTCGTTCCAATAACAATATAGCAATCAGGCGGACTCTGCTTTCGATCGTGGATAATAAGTGCGTGACAAATGGAAGACCTCAAATCCGTTTAAATTTGTTTTTTTTTTTTTTAAATGCTTTTATTTTCTTTTTCTCCAATCGAGGTTAAATATTTGAAGCGTGAAATGTATTTTTAAGTGAAGATAACAGTTGTGCAAATCTCATAAATTGCGTGCTGTTATTCCCATCCCAAAGCAAAACAAGGTTGTTAAACAAACAAATACGTTTTCAGTGACCTACATAGGCATGGTGTTTGGACAATTATAATACCACGATATACTATCCAAAAGCAATGATTGCTTCAGAAAAGAAATGTATCACATCCAGTGTAGACTTTGCGATGTAAATAAAGTCCTTAGTATAAAGTAAATCTTAGAATTCCCTCGACATTTTGTGAGAGCTTTGAATTTATTAAAAATCATTATAGCTCTTGTCACTTTTACAGTAAACTATAGGATTTTGAATAAAAATTATACATTGAAAGTCACATCACAAATTAGTCTGACCCTACCCTTTGCTTTGCAGGTAATGCTTGGAAACAATATTTCACGATCTGCTTTTGTCAAACTGTTAAAGTGATAAGCTGACATTGTGGAGCTTCAATTTAAAAAATTGTCAAATTTTGATATCTGAACTACATAGTAGTGTTCATATGGACAAATAAACACCCTAGAATAAAAACAGTTTGGAAAGTTACACTGCCAATGACAAGTTATGCATGAATAAACAATTAAAACTCCGGGCGAGTTTAAATAGCGTAGGTGTACACACAGTTAGTCTATGGGAGAAAATGGGCAGGTGAATCCGATCAACTTACGATTTTCACTTTTTTAAAGCACTAAATAATCATTTTGAAATACAATTTTTTCCAGGGCGTCATTTTTAGACCTTATCAAAGACAATGGTAGCATGGGGAATCATGTAGCTCAGATTTTTTTTAACTGCGGTAAATGTTAGCCAACACCTTTAAAGCAACAGTTGTAAAACAGTTTCTTTTCTTTCTTGTCTCTCTCTTTTTTTTTTGCATTCTACAAAGGTACATTGCAAAAACCAACGAGTGGTAACATGTCAACCAGCGGCCTTAAGCCTTTCAGAATCGCAACAACGCAGCTTCACCCGTAGGCTCCTTGTAAAGAACATGTTTGTGAAATTCGAAGATCAGTAATTGTCTAGAATTTGAAAAAAAATGACACAAAAATTCATAATATGCAATGCACATAGGCCTATATGTTTTTAAAAAAAAGCACTGGAAAGCACTATAAAACCATTAAACGTGGCATCAAAATATTATCAAACATACAAAATTGTCAATTATTACAATTTGGCGAGCGGAGCGCGCCGAAAATTTTGGTCATTTTTTTTTCACTTTTTCGCCCCCCCCCCCAACTCCGAAATATGGATCGCCGCCCCTGCACTAAATCCTGTTTAGTCTGTGTATCAGGTCATTGAAATAAGTCAGTTCGGTAACATTTCAGAATTTATATGAATAGTAATCTGTATGAGACTAATGCATAACATTTGTCATGTGACGTATGTTATATGGTACACATTTTGTCATTTGCATGTAAATTGTGCGCATCATATTATGATGAACACCCATCCAACTCAAGGGTCTGAAGGTAGACTAGTAATTTCGGTATAGGCTATACAATAATTCATTTCCAAACCGAACTGTCATTAATTCCAACGAAACTGAGTTTCTAGCTCTGCGGTCCATTGTCATGACAGGCTGAAAAAACGCCCTCTTTTGACTAAAATCGTAAAATAGGTACACTAATGACACCCAAAATGCAACGGAAACAGCCATGAGGGTGTGGAAAAAATATATTTGTTTTCCTCCCACAATCTGAACACTATGGCACGGCAACAGTCCATATGTTCGTGAATGTGTGCCTGTATTCTCTGTGGTTGAATTAACCCTTGACAGTGGGTCTTTAAACTATGCTGAAGGTTCTTGAATGGTATTTTCGTCTATAATACACCAGTGTATTTACAGAATGTCATAGTTATTTGATATTTGACTGCCTTTAAAATTCAATATATCTATTTGACTAGTCTCGATGGCCTCGAAATCCTATCTTGTAGTTTGTGATATCCACACACTGTACACCTCTCTTTCCTCAATGACGTCAAAATATCCCTGGAGCGACAATGTTACTACTTGTAAAAGGGGTTAGAGTCCAACTTCTGGGGATGAAGTGATGTTTTTAAACACGCGTGACAGAATTTGAGCTATACATGCATGCCCTAGATCTTATATACTGGTTTGGTGGTTCGTATATCTCAAAACTAAACCATGTAAACATATCGCTGCGTATTTCTCACACTCATCTCTCACTCGCACCCCTCCCCCTCCCACCAAATAAAATCACAAAGGACCAGAATTTTTTTTTTAATCCCATGGAATTGCAAGGAAATACAGGTAAAGGACCAAGACTGCAGATCTTTGTAACTTTAATAAAAGGCGTTGTACAACAATGCTTCCAGTTTAAAAAATCTGAGCTACATAATTCCCCATGCTACCAGTGTCTCCGATACGGTCTAAAAATGAAACCCTGAAAAAAAATTGCAGTTTAAAACGATCATTAAGTGCTTTGAAAATGTGACAATCATTAAGAGACCATTCCAGCTTCCCCCCATAGACTGCTGTGTTGCAGAATTTCCTATCGGATGAGAATAATTAATGTGCCAATTTTCATCTGCACATATTGTACTAGTGACAGGATAACTGTCCGAACTTACGTATTTTGTCCATTCAAACACTGTCATATATGTCAGATAGCAAAGTTCGACATTTTTTTTAAACGGGTCTTCCACAATGTTATATAGTGTCTTTAAAGGGAAATGGCGAGATTGGAAGTAGTCCTCGATTTAGAACACGATGCTCGCAGAATCAAGTAAAGTGTTAAAAGTGTCTGATGTAAAAAAAAAAAAGAAATCATTGTCATACATTTCTACTTTGTTGTACAATTTTCACTATACTGCGACAGTGAGTTTGTTGAGTAACTTTCTATGTTTTTTTCTCAAGTGAACAAATTCAAAAGTCCTTCCAGCCTGACTAAACACGTTGCATAACTAGTGCATTATTAGCTATTATTTCAACTCATTTGGTCC
>JZLH01S0060234.1:1456-17013 GCA_001188425.1 Eucidaris tribuloides | reverse complement strand
AAAATGTGGATTATTATTATATTATTAAATGTGTTTATGATTTCCGGTAAGACGCGTTCAAGTGTTTATAAAGTGTTACAGAAAAGTGATTATGAAAGTGTTTTAATATTTTTACAGTATCAGCTACCAGACTCTTTCGCAACCATTTTCTCTGACAAGTTGGTCCATACCGATTTCATTCTGATCGATCAGGCTACGCATCACATGAAAGATATATACACAAATTCTGAAGAGGTGGAGTTATTACATTTTTCGGTAATTTTCATACATTCAGACTGAAGGTCACAATTCAAGTAAATGTTATATGTGTCCCGATAGTCATCGACTAAATCAAAATAAATTACATCATTTTGAAATAAAATGCTGCAGTCACATTTATGTTTCCCACACCTGTTAAATCTTTCTGTCGTACATATGACATTAATAAACGTAATGAACTCATAGCACATCACAGATCACACTATTTCTGGGTAACAGCCAGCCCTTATTATGTTTCCGGAATTAGTTTAGCGAAGAATACAGGGTGGGGGAGGGGGAGGGGATAGAAACTTAGTGACCACGTCACTAAAGCATCAGTTAATCATTAACAGGATTTATGAATCACAGACAGATTTGAGAAAAAAAAGTTTATTATGTGACAAAATTATGGATCAAATTTGTAGCATGTCAGTTACGAGCGACATAATGCCTGTGGATTTGGATGAGTGTATCCAATTAGCAAAGCTATAGAGTACACATAACCACGGCTCATGAGGATGACGTTACTTAAGTGCATGAAGTTGACGTTTCGGAGACTATGGTTTTTACAAAATAAATTGTAACAGTAAACTCTGAGAGAGTCCATGTGTTTATAACTGTTTTATTACAAATTAAGATTGTTTAGAATATGAGATGTCATTTAGTGTTATAATATGACATTCGGTGTATCTAAATGTATTACAGGGTAGAAAGAAAATTATATACAGAAAGAAATGAGTGATCATGGAACTGAAGGGGAAAAATGGAAAGATATATTCACAGATTAAACCAAATTAAGAAAGCGAAGTAATGGATAATTACTAAAGATCCGAAACAAACTGTAGAACAATTATTTTAACAAATATAAAGAGGCAGGTGTCTTAAATTTGAAATGGCCTATGACCCCGAGTTCATACGGGAGAAACAGTAGTTTCGAAGTCGAACACTGGCAAGAAAGCGTGAAAGGACCAATTCGTTTGAAGTCATCGTTGAGTTATTAAGGAATTCGATTTTTTTTTGGTAAGGCTGCAAGCAAGTAGTGCGGCTTTAATAGCTTTAATAGTAGTCTCGGTTCGAGACCCTGCGACTTTTTCTCCCTCCGAGTAGTACAGGAGCGAAGCACCCTCACCATGTGATGGCAGCCAAAGCTGTTGAGTGAGGTTAGTAGTTTCCATATCAATATAGGATGGGTTAATCTAAATGTTCGGAAGCCAGACTACTTTAATCATGTCAATAGAGGATTTGAACCACGTTCAGGGAATTCTCGTTTCATGTTTGCAACATTTTCTCACAAATCATCTGGTAACTTAATTAACTCTAGAAACTAGATTTGAAGGAATTGTTCCTCGCCTTTCTTCCCCGAATTGAGCGTCTATAAACACTCTCGTTCAATTAAATCAATATAATATTTTAATACAGTTTCATTTTCATAATGTCTAATGTAAATTGAATGAATTCCTGCGGGTATAATATTTCATACTGTTACTTTGTACTTGATTATGATTTTTATTGAACAGTTATAACGTCGGTGGCTGCATGTCAGCATGAACGAATTATATGAGTTTATCTATTTAGGTTGAAGTTTCTAGAGTGGTATCGAATGAATTTGCATGTACAACAAGAAAAAATCAACTCCGGCTCGTTTTATTTTTAAATACAGTACGTGTATAACAAAAATGCATGCACTTGTACTTTTGGGCAGCATCAATGATCCCATCGTCGGTTGAGAACCAGAAGGGCGTTAACGCAATACACATTGACAACCAGAAGGGCGTTAACTCCATTGACTTTGTACAGTGATAGCGCCCTTCTGGTTCTCAACAGATACTGAGTTAACGCCCTTCTGGTTCTATACCGACGACATGAAGGGGCGGCGCTACGGGGGAGGGGCGGCCCTTATTGTTTTAAAGTAATGAAAATTACAGGGATTTTAGTGTTTTCTAAAAAAATTTGCCCCCCCCCCCAAAAAAAAAGACTCCATGAGTGTTTTTGGGCTGTTGATTTGGCCGCGGAGTTGCCGTAAAAAAATTGTTTGGCCTCCAAAATTTTCCGCCAACCCCTCCCCCTACACTGAACAACTTTTCGGTCGCTAATTTGGCTGCGAATTTGGCCGTGAAAATATTTTGGGCCGCCAAAATATTCCGCCAACCCCCCCCCCCCCCACACCCCCACTGAGCGACTTTTTGGCCGTGAATTTCTTCTCTTTTTTTGGCATCGAAAAATTTCCACGCCGGATTTTTCGTATTTTACTCGATTATTACTATCCTGAAATGGAAAGAAATTTATTTTAATCCATTAAATCGCATGCTGTGTAATGCGGAACCTTGGTTGATTAATGCTCAGAATGAATGTGCTGTGCTCTTCGTATAGATCAAATGCTTCATCTTTGTTTCGTACAACTTTGTAAAATGATTACCCATCAAAGTTTGAACCACAACGTTTGAAGAAAAAATTGAGCATTTGATCTATATCATAAAGACACTACTACAAATTATGTTAGAACAAAAGTGGCTGGAAGCCTTCTTATTCCTATTGGGAGCTTAAAATGTCAATAAATGGGGGAAAAATGTGATTCTGTGATTATTTTGTTTCTAGTTTGACCGTGACATTGCTGCCACAGTCGCCCAACACAGGCCATTCATATCTCGTTGGATTATTCCTTTTCAAGTGTTATTAAAGATAAAGATTGAGCATGCCATCTATACAGCAGATTCTCTCAGAACACGGATCTCTCTTGAGACCTCTCATTCATCGATTTTTTGACATTAAAGACAAACACTCATTAACGAATGTTGTACTGCCAGGATATTGTAACACGCATTCAGTAATGATCACTTTGATCATTATTTCACGTGCCCAACGCTTGGTAGGACTAAGAAGACAGTTGAAACTTCATTTTGAGAAATTTTCATACATTCACGAAGTGCCTGAATCACAGACTACACACAGTGACGTACACTTGTCTAAATATCGGTGAAATATGACGGCCAATTTAGCGATAATACATATTTCATCTGAATAAGGTATTTCTCCATCATCATCGACACACCGTGTTGAGGAAAAAAATGACGATTTATGAGTGAACCCAGATTGAGTATGTAAACAAATTTCATGGTATTTTTCACCCCGATGATAAGATGGGCTAATTTATGCATTTTAGAGGACCATTATTTAGACGTTTTCTGTTTCTGGAAAATATACCCGGTGACATTCAAAGCAATATTGTGACATTCGGTCAAGTTGTGTTTATTTTCTCGAGTCCGGCTGGAATCCATTCTCTGACAAATTGAAAAATGAATGTTTGAAGGAACGGAGTCATGAATGTTATGATGCAGAGCAATTTAAAACCAAATGGTTTCGATTCTGTTGACCCGCAACCTATTACTCCGTTTCGATGTAATGGACTGTGCATGTCGGAGTGCATTCCCGATAATATTTACGGGTATTTGCGCTTGTACTTCGTATATCACTGTGTCACAGTGAGTGATCCCAAGTTTCGGATTCAAACTAGTGTTGGTGTTATTTTAAAGACATAAGCTGACATTGTGGAGCTTTAATTAAAAAAATATATCAAACTGAGATGTCTGAACTACATAGTAGTGCTTATGGACATATAAACCCCCCAGAATACAAAAGTTTGGATAGTTATGCTGGCAAGATATGCATGAATAAAGTTTGAACGTCACCCATGAATTTCCACTGTGGTGGTGTATAAAATAGTCTAGATCTTCACACAGTAAGTCTATGGGAGGAATTGGGCATGGAGACTCCGGTCAACCTGAGTACTCCTAGATTTTCGCTTTTTTAAAGCACTAAATAATCATTTTGAAATACATTTTTTTCAGGGCTTCATTTTAGACCTTATCAAAGACACGTAAAGCATGGAGAATTATGTAGCTCACATTTTTTTTTCTAAACTGTTGTCATTGTTAACCTGTGACATTAACACGAACACAATACCACTAACCTGAAAACTTCAATTCGATCGGTTTTGGTGAATTAATTCCGAAAGTATGACGCAATACAGCTAGTTGGTGTTGGATGTGAAATGTCATACAGCGTGACTCAAAAAAAATGCAAGTGAAAAGCGCCCTCTTTGGCAATTGCAAAATGTTTTTGTGACGATGGTTCCGTCAACATCAAGGGCACAGTCTTAGCTTTCAAATTCTGTTTGTTTTGTTCAATTTGCTTGTTTTTATCTCGAGATATATTTACTCAATAACAAAAGGGTAAACATGGTAAAAAATCACAATTGTGCCACGTTAGGAAGAAGGCCTGATGCAAAAAGTGTGCATATCTCAACATCAAAACAAGCAAATTGAACAGAACAAACAACATTTGAAAGCTAAAAATGTGCTTCTGATGTTGATGTAAACATCACGTCACAGCAGCATTAACAATATTCTCTGTCAAATAGGGCACTTTTTACGTAGGCCCTACAAATTTGTTTTTTTGAGACATGCTATATACATGAACAAGTATCGTCCACTGTACTGAGCCGGACTGTTTTTTGTTATTGATTTATATGCATTTGTTCTATTCAGCCCGTGAGGATTAAGAAATTATTTCATGTCCGTTATTTTTGGGCAGGGTGGGGTAAGTGGTAGGATGAATTTGAAAAAAAAAACGTAGATTCTGAAATAACTATTTACTGAGTAATTAAACAGGTCAAATACTTGATATCATAAGGAAAAGTACAGATCTTTCAACTTTTCGTCACTCAGTTTGATCACGGGTGTAGTGGTCGTTGTACGATGGAATTTGTGAGCTATGACGTCAAGCGGGTGTTAACGCAGGCGTTAGACTATCGATTACAGTATTGGTGTACCTATATTTACAGTTTTTTAGCGTAATTCAACTGATCCCGATGTGTAAAAGGTTAAGATAAAGGTGTTGGTTTGTAGTCTTGGATCAGTGCTAAAGCCGATCTCGCACGATTTTACCCTCCCTGATGATCGGACTACATCACGCCTGCACAGGTGTGCATCACCTACCCTCCCTACTCAAAAGTATTGCAACATACACTATAAAGCACACATTTTGAGTTGGAGGGGTCTTTCTGTAATGATGTCCTAATGAAGTTTATTATTGGAAAATAACAAATTATTTGAAAAGAAATTTAAGAAAATAATTTCTCCTTTCTTCTCCAAGGCGGAGAGATTATTAAATGCAGGCGCACCCACGATAGAGGGGCTGGAACATAAACATTTAACACGCCTTGTAGGGGTGGTGTGTTAAGTCACACTAGCATCTTAATTCGGTTTTATATTTCCTGTTAAACGGTTTTGATGGCTTGGAAAGACTTCTGACAAACAAAAAATGTCAATGTGTTCCTCTGAAGCGGTCTCAGAAAGAAGACACCAACCCGCGAAGACAAAAGCGCCCTCCTATCTTCATAAGACAGTGGTAAGAAAAAATCGCCCCATATTTCAGAAAAGACCTCTTCAAGTTATAATTTCTTATTCTTTCTCAATTCTAAAGGCGGTTTATTATTGCAAACATCCTAAAAAATTGCTGTCATGCGACTTTTCAGTACATTGGATGTAATAATTTGGAGAGAAGACCATCATCTTTATATCAGTAGCCTTATCCCCTTACTGCTGTCTTATGAAGATAGGAGGCGCTTTCGTCTTCGCGGGTTGATGTCTTCTTTCTGAGACCACCTCAGATGAACACATTGACATTTTTTTGTTTGTTGGAAATCTTTCCAAGCCATCAAAACCGTTTCACGGGAAATATGAAACCGAATTACGATACTAGTGTGAACTAACACCCCACCCCTACAGGGAGGCGAAAAAATGTAAAATTTTATGTTCCCGCCCCTCTGCCGTGGGCGCGCTTGCATTTGATAATCTCTCTGCCCTGGAGAAGAAAGGAGAAAGAATATTCATTGAATTCTTTTCAAATAAATTTACATTTTTTTCAACAATAAACTTCATTAGGACGTCATTATAGAAAGACTCCTTCAACTCAAAATGCATGGGCTATATGGTATGTTGCAATACTTTTGAGTAGGGAGGGTATAGCCCGACAGCCACTAGGGTGCTCACACGGAGTTTCTGTTCATTTTAGTTTCATAAAACTGTTGCGCAGGACATTACGAACGACTCTAATATGAAATGTCAAGTCAAATGCCAAAAGTTTTTCATGTCATTTTAAGAAAGCAATTCGATTTTGCTCAAAAATAAAGTTTGCATTGACATGCTTGTTAAATGGAATATTAATCTATATTTGTATATTTAAACATTACCAGGTGTGATTTGAATGGTTTGAGATTCACATTTGGCCTACCATAGAGTCAAGTCATTCGTAAAGTTATGCAGAACTTACGAACAGCTTTGTGTAACAGGCACCATGTACCTATTTGTACTCCTGAGTAGACAGAGGTATTACGGATGACTAAAGGGATTCGAATCGTTGGTCTCTCACATTCACTGTCTTATCCACTGAGCCATGATGCTTATACTCACACTGACATTAACACCAAACACAAAAACTTAATAACATTCATTGATACGGGATGCGGGGGGTATTACGCACTAATTCTCCCTACGTTTATTTCTTGCTCTTCACACAGTTGCACTTATTTCTCGTGAATTATTTTGTGTCGTTGACCACAAACGATCTACAGATGAATACAAGAAAAGAAACACTTTCTCTCTCTCTCTCTCTCTTTCGGTCAACTCCATTATACTATCAACTTAGCATGTTTAGAGGTGATGCACTTTCAGGTACATGTTTTCGATTTTTGGAAAACGAAGATGTAACTTGATATGATTGTCCTGCGCTTGTACAGATTGTAAATTTCAAATCGGTGGCGAAAATCCGATGGACTTTGCGATTTTACTACTTAAATGCTTATTGTGTTTCTGACGGCATTGTTGTGGTTGACACATATCAATGCACTGTAGAGGTCATTCAAGGATTTGATTTCAAAGAAACAAATGATTGGCGAAATGGTTGGCGACGGCAAAATCTGGCGTGATCCGTGATCGTTCAACCATGTTCAAACTTACCGCAATGTAACTACTGCAAATGACGATAATACACGTGTACATGTATTTGTCTTCAGCTCTCATATATGTGACATTCATTTATATTGCAATTTACAAATGTGCACCATATGCATTCATGAAGATGACAAATGTACGCACCAATCTTATGCAGATTAGTATTCGTAGACCATTAATTCAGTGAGTTTCAGACATAGTCTAAACCTGGACCTACAACTGACAGTTAGACCGTTGCTCTTGAGTGCATCTTTTTTCAAACTCTACGCATTTACTGATTTTCAGATTTCACAGACATGTCTTTCATAAGCTGAATAAGGGCATACGTGATGTTTTGCTGTGCTGCGGGAAGGGTGAAAATGAGGCTCCCTGCCTTTAAAACCAGAAAAACCTTTATAACTTTTAACTTTATAATAATTTTTTTTTAAATGGAGGACATCCGAAATTGACCAAACTAATGTACGATATTTTTATGGCGCATATCACTACAGTAAATCCCTATGCGTCAAATTAAATCTCATGCAGATTGAATTTGAAAGCTGTAAGATTATCCCCCTGAGCTTCCATGGCTCTATAGTGGGCCTTGGACCCATTCCACCGGGGACTTCGGGTTTCGCGCGCAGAGTTATTTCCCTTGTGCCGCTTCCGTTACCCCCCCCCCCCCGCGCCCACTCCCCACAAATCACAACCCAGAATAGTTCCGGCGCGCCGAGATATTAGGTTAATATTTAATGACATCTGATGACGGGTGAATTGGTGACGTCAGTGCAAATGTTTTCATTCATTCATTCATATCTCGATGATGTTTTGGTTGTGGTTGCTGTCATAGATGATGGCCCCCTCGCTTTACATCCAGTCATGACATTTAAAAAATCTCTGATGAATGAAATCACTCTCGAGTGGGGGTCCCCTGATTTGTTTTGTCACTTCCAGGGGACGAATTACACAAAGGAGGTAAATCTAGACGTCCCCCGGGGTTACACCGGTGATCATCGTGTCGAGTCTATTAGACCAAAGCCAGGCCTCTGCTGAGATTTGCCGTGTACAGATGGAAGCCCGTGTGACTCACAGCAGGTTTGCCAGGTTTTCAGATTCTCAAAATGCCTAATTACACGCCAAATTCGGTGAAAAACTGCCAGATTTGCATTTGACACATTTTATGGGCAGCATAGCCTAGATGAGGTTAGAAATAACGAAGTCGAACGAAGTACACAATTATTTATAACACCTATTTGAACTCCTTGTTGCCGCAGCCGAAAATTTGAGTGCCGTGGTTTACGCGTAGCCAGACTTTGCGCGTGAAGTATATAGGGCTATGCACCCCTACTTTTGGACACATGTGGCACCTATTTCACTGAAAATCCTCTGAAATTCGGGTTTTGCAATGATTTTTAGGTATGCCATTGTGAAACGCCAAAAAAATATTCAATACCAAATGATATTTAAAAAACGCCAAATTTGGTGTTTTGGCGTTTAAAAACGCCAAACTGCATGGTAACTCTGACTCACGGGATGGACTTCCTTGCAGGGGGCAATGTTATGTCGAAGAAATGAATGGTCGCAGTTCGAAAGTTCACTGAACTTTCAACACCCACCCCCAGCGTGCCAATGGCCACCTCCCAGTTATTTTGATGACGTCAGCACAGCTTTACACGAATATATCGTTTATATCGTGCCGGTTTTTCTATCGTTAATCCATATCGCGACATTCTCTGTAAATACAAGTTCTTCCATGACCCCAACTTCAGGTGACCTTCATTTTTTGTGTATTTACTCAACCTAGTTTAGTCTGGACTACCGGTTCGACTGCCAAGATCACAGGAGTATAGAGTGCGATAGAAAATATTGTCACGCATGACAAAACATTTCCAATTTTTTTTTACATATTTATTTTGGTGCGATATTATTATTGGCGTGGGCTATATCAAATTATCAAGTACTTCGGATTATAACGTGTGCAGAATGTTCGACGAAGCTTTATGGGAAGAATCGGGAACTTCCACCGCCATACACAAATTTTCTAAACAAAATCCTATATATAAATTATGCAATTGAGATAGTCATATTAAATGATAATCAAAGTAGTTTGCAATTCAAGTCTGTGTCCAATGATTTTACACGTCCTGTTATGAAAATGACAATTATTCCGAAAGGGAAATGGCAAGATTGCCCCCCTCCCCTTTCCCGTAGAGCCGCCTCTGCCTTTAAAGGTAAATGACACGATTGGGGGTAGTCCTCAACTTGGGGTGAAACTATTCTAGAATCAAGTAACCTGTGCAAGGATACTACTGTGAAAATTTGGTAATCAAAACTTAATTCATTCCAGAATAACTTCCAACAGTATGCCTTATGAGAGACAAATATTTTGTGTAGCTTTCAATGGGATTTTAATTATCTCGGGCCTCGAGAGAAAGAAAGTTCTAGTATGTTCATGCTTGATTCGGCTTAAGTAAACAAATTCAAGATAAATCCTTCCAGCCAGGAGGTACACTTCAGCTGGTGTATCCATTGATATATCTATCAACCAGTTTGGTTCGAGAGGCATTTTTTTTCTCCCAATCATGTCACTGCCAGTTTAATCCCAGTTGTGCTGCTACCCACTAAGAAAAATAGGCTCAACTTTGCACTTTTAAAGGTGCAGACCAATGTCTTACTGGGAGCACCTTTAATAGTGCAACTTTGCACCTTTCTGAAAGGTGCAAAGTTGCATCCGAAAGGTGCAAAGTTGCACCACAGAAAATAAAAAAGTATTTTTCTTTTTCTTGCAAACTGTGTGTTTTAGTGTGTGAACCGCAATTTACCTTCATTCCAGTGCTATTTATAGTATTTACATTATTTATAATACACTTTATTAATTAACATTTACAAATATCTAAAAACTCGTACAAATATGGGACTCGAACCTGCGACTTTCCGCATGTGAGACGGACGCTCTACCCACTTGACCAACACGCTGGCCGTGAAGGTGTGGACTTTCACATAATTATATGGTGTTGAAGCCTAAGGCGCATTATTTTCATCCTTTAAGATGCAAACTGTGGACCTATAGGCCGTTTTCGTAATATATTCAAATTCCATGCATACCTTAAACAAGGTTGCTTTTTGACAACTCTTGTAATAGCTTGTGTGACTGGCTGTCCGACCATAGAAAATAGTATGAATGTATGCCAAGTTGCATTTTCCGTTATATTGAAATTGTATTTATAAGAAACAGTGTTAGAAATAGCTCACACCAGGCTTCGGAAGAGAAAAGAATACATTGGAGGCAAAATGTGCACCTCAAAGGTGAAATTGCTCTGCACCTATTTCCGCAAAGTTGCACGTTGTGCGCACCTTTATTTTTTAGTGTGTAGATTCTAGTTGTTTGTTCTCTTTTTCACTTAGACTACGCTCGGGATTGGGGTAAATTAAAGAGCAGTCTATGACTATTGAAGACCAAGTGGTAGAGCAATCGAGGCACCTTTCAAAAGTATGGTGTGATACTTCACTCCCCATTTCTCCACAGTCTTGTTCACTGATTGAATAACTTAACCCATGTGATTATTAAAGTCCGGCATTACAATAACTATAATTGTATTGATTTATCCCTGTAACCTTCACATGACTATCGGACTGTCAGCACTGTGGGAAAAGTTTCTCTTACAAATTAAAATAGCCATTACTGAAAATTACCCAATGTACCTCACGGTTGAATTCCCATCGTTTTGCAAATGTGGCTAGTTTCGTATAATTTTATACTTGCAAGAACCTTTGACGTAATTCAATAAAAATGACTATCATTGTGACCCTGATATACAGTATCAAAGAATGACATATGCTTGTGGCAAAATGCCCTTCAGATGAGGGAAGAAGGTGAGCAATTCCTCGATTTACGAAATTCAGCAAAATTTGACCTCTACACAAAATGTAACATTAGCTTGATTTTTTTTTTCCATTTTTAATGTCTCCCCATGAATGTTGAACTAATTTGTTGGCTCTTTTTAACTAATGCAAATAACAAAGCAAAGAAACCAAAACCGAAAGAAAAAAGAAAGTTCCAGACGCTATTCTACCGACTTCTGAAAGTATACAACTTTCGGGCAAACTTTCGTAAAACAAATTGCAGAAAAATTGTGGAAAAAATTATTACTTTTTAATTTTGTTGATATCCTTCTCCCAAATTCCCCCCACCACCCTCTCCCTTGGAACAAACTGTGTATAATTACTATACAATAAATTGCCAAGAAAATGTACCCCCCCCCTTCTCACCAACAAAAAAAACAAACCGGGTTGGTGATAATGAAATTGTCTATACGCCAACGTGGCCAATGACACCAAATATATATGAACACTTGAATAAACTTTCAATAAAGTAAATAAAGACTGTGATTTTGAAGTTTGAAGAATAGGCATCTAGCTTTTATATATCATGAAATCGTTCTGTGCAGCAAAGTGCGATGTACATCGCTGACAGGGGCGGCGCCAGGGTAAAATTTTAGGAGGGGAAACAAATCTGTCAGGAAATGTTTGCCCGCAAAACCTTTTTTATCCTGTCAAACTACAAGCCAAGCATTATCCGACGGGGGGGGGGGGCAGGGGGCCGACTACGACCAAACCATGTTTAAGCCCGCCATTTTTTTTTACCTGCCGAATTAAACGACAAACAGGATCCGACAATCGGAGGGGGGAGGGGCAGGAGGCCAACGACGACCAAAAGCATTTTTGTACGCCAAAAATTGTTTTACTAGCCAAATTACAAGCCAATCAGGATCCGACAAGCGAGGGACAGGAGGCAGACAACGACCAGAACCGTTTTTTGTCCGCCAAAAATAAATTTTACTAGCCAAATGAACAACAGTGGGGGGGGGGGCGAAATGTTAAAAAAAAACCGGTAAAATCACCGTAGTTTGCATTATTGTGGCACAGCCCCTGATCGTGAAATACGTGTCCCTTTTCGGTCTTTTGACACTTGACGGTATCGGACACGTCAGTGATGAGAGTAAGTGTGACGTGTACACGACTTCCCGTGTCAGTTTCGATAACCGTTCCACGCAACGAGTTTGAAGTGGCGTGAAACATATCCGCGAACGAGGTGAGGTGGGTGTGCGATGTACATCAGAACTGTCCCTTGAAACCCAGTAAACAAACAAAGTTTTTGGAGTAAAATATTTGTATTTTGTGAGGTCTTTATGTCTCATGTTTCGGTATTTTTGTTCCCGTCCACCCATCGGTTCGAATCACGTTTGGAAAACAAGCAAACGGTGGCATAGCTGGCTTTGTGCGCCGATTGCTTTGTTTGTGTTTCTGGAATGTTCACCCTTCTTTAATCTTTTCTTGAAGAAATGATATTTGACAGTTTCGCGGTATTTATGTTTTGGTCGTTGTGTGAAATACAATTGGAAAACTTTTAAAGAGAATTGATAGAGACACGTTACGCTTTAGTCGTATGCCATTAAAATGTTCTGATTCATCAGAAAGTCCTTGTAATGAAGTTTGGAAGTATCGGTGTAAGACATCAATTTGGCTCTTATACGTCGGGTGACGATCGTAAAATGGTGCTTAAATTGACGTAATTTGCTTTCATTCGTCCACTGAAGCGTCCAAAATAGCTCATTATGAGAAGGACTTTCCTGGAGTGGTCGTTTTATGTTGAATATGTATAAAGGTCAGTGGATTTCATTTGCCAAACATCTGTCAGACCAGGAAAGAATAACCCATGACCCTTAGGCTATTCGGTGAAGGCATTGTCTGTGAAATCTGGGGGTCAGTGTATTGCCTAGAATTTGAAAAAATGGTAGGAATTTTTTTCTCGCGAGAAAAAAAAAATCAAATCTGAGTCTAACCCTGCTAACGGTCACTATAATTCCACTAAAATTGGGTTTTTAGCTCCTATATTTTGCTAAAGATTCCCAGATGGCATTTTCTTCTAAATGCCATTGTATTTACACAATGTTGATTTTTAGGCATGCAAAAGAGATCCCCTGTGTTTAAAATTTATTCAGCTGTTACCATTCCTGCAATGATTTCATCATGTTGCTTAAGCCTCAAAGCCCCCCCCCCCCCCGTACCAACCCAGCCTGGTTGTGACGGGGTGAAGAAGATGACTGGGGGATGGGTGTACATCTACGGAACAGTGGCGTAGCAGTCGGTGGGCAGGGGGCAGAGTGCAACCCAACCCCCAACCCCCCCCCCGAAAAAATTTTCAGCGGGAAAATCCACCAATCACTGGAAAAAAATTAAAGGAAAGGATGCACATTGTGGACTATAGTTACGGGGGGGGGATTTTGGCCCTGCCCCCCACCCGATAACCGGCACCTGTTACGCCGCTGCTGCGGAACTATAGAAACTACTGTTTTGTAATTTACATGTATTTACACTCGTAAAAATGTAAGGAAACTTGATCAACCAATCAACACTTCGTCATGGTGCACTGTAAAAAAATACCGAATTTTTACGAGCAAACCGTGAAAATATTTACGGTTGTTTTAAAGTGATAGGCTAACATTGTGGAGCTTCAAATTAAAAAATTGTCAAACTTTGATATCTGAGGTTCATGGTAGTGTTCAAACGGACAAATAAACACCCTAGAATACAAAAGTTTGGAAAGTTACACTGCCAATGGCAAGTTATGCATGAATAAACAATTAAAACTCGGGGCGAGTTTTAATAGCCTACGTGTACAAACAGTAAGTCTATGGGAGGAAATGGGCAAGTGAATCCGGTCAACTTACGATTTTCACTTTTTAAAAGCACTAAATCATCATTTTGAAATACAATTTTTTTCAGGGCTTCATTTTAGGTCTCATAAAAGACACTGGTAGCATGCGGAATCATGTGGCTCAGATTTTTTTAACTGTGGTAGCCAATACCAATGTAATTTTTATGGTGGACACAATTTTACAGTGAAATCAGTGAAATAAAAAATCGTTTTCTGCATGGTGAAATCCGTGGCAACAAGTTGCCAGGAATAAACCGTGAAAGCGTTTCGTCTTTAAAGGCCAAGCGTCTATTTTCGCAAATTCACATTGTGTAAATACACAGGTATAGGCCTATGGAAGAAAATACGATTTAAAGAGAATACATGTACACAGTACTGGTTGATGATGGAAAATCTTTCATCAAAATTTCACATTTCATTAGTTTCCAGGTGAGAGCAAATTACATTTGCATTAAAATTTGGGACTACTTCACTTCATACGCAATAAAAAGTTGAGGGATTGGCAGTTTGAATACCGGACTGAGTGCCCTCAGTTGCTGCAGTGTGTATGGCAACAATTAACATAGCCCCACATATTGATTTCTGTGTTAGTGCTTTGTCAGCAGTGGGGATTTGTGTAGCAGATTTGTCAAAAAAAAAACCCCGAAGTGTTCTGTTGTTTTCAACTACAGTAGAGAGTAACTCTCTCCTGTACTAAGTGACATTTTTAGAATACCATTTGTTCACAGGTTTGAAAGCAGCTGATATTAAAATGATGTTGTTCTGCAAGTAATCAACCAGTACTGTGTATTCTCTTTAAGGACCTTTGACAAAGTATAGGAGCTAAAAACTTACGTTTGATAGTGACCGTTAGACTGTGATTTGAGTTTTTGTCTCGTAGAGAAAAAAAACACGTCTACTGGTCTATTAGTCTTCTTTCAGACACTTACAGCGTATTTGAGTTCATTATGAGTATGTTATGTAAACAATTATTTACATCACAATTTACAAATGTGTACCATATGCATATGAACATGATAAATTTTATGCACAAGTCTCATGCAGATTATTCAGGCCAATACCTGGTAATTGAACTAATACATGTATACTACTGTTAAGTGGGCTTTAGATGAGTCTTTTCATTTCATTTCATTTCATCTTTATTCCGCAACTTTCTAAAAAAAAAATACAGGAATAATACAAAGAATACATATTGTACGATAAACATAAGGTGACCACCAAAGTATACATGTATAACAAAAAATGACAATAAGGACAATTACATGAAAGACTTAAATCATAACTGCACGTTGGTTGTGTTCATTATATGGGTTAAAACTTGAAGTTGCGGGGCAAACGTGAAAAGGCCTGAAAATGGCCTGCGGGCGAGGGAGCACTTTATGTTTATTTAAAAAAAATAACACATTCAGTAAAACCGGATAAACATAAAAAGTTACACTACATAGTGCATTAAAACACTCAGTCTCACTGAAAACATTGAGGCGGTAAGAGACCTCCACGGTGACAGTTACTTTTAGCTACATTTTTCAAATTCTAAGTAATTACTGATCTTCAGATTTCACGGACGTGTCCTTCATGAATAGCCTAAGGGCATGAGGGATATATGTTCCTTG
>JZLH01S0060226.1:11722-22591 GCA_001188425.1 Eucidaris tribuloides | reverse complement strand
TATTATTAGCGCCGATATTAGGTACCGTGTTATGCTAAAAATGATCGTTGGGAGTTCATTTTTTAGGGTTGGAGATTATTAGCGCTAATATTAAGTTCCGTATTATGCCAAAAAGGATCGTTGGGAGTTTGTCTTTTAGGGTGGGACATTATTAGTGCTTGTGTTAAGTTCTGTATTACCCTAAAAAGGATCATTAGGAACTCGTTTTTTTAGGGTGGGACATTATTAGCGCAAATATTAAGTTCCATATTACGCAAAGAGGAACGTTAGGAGTTTGTTTTTTAGGGTGGGATATTATTAGCACTAATATTAAGTTCCGTATTATGCTAAAAACGATTGTTGGGAGTTCATTTTTTAGGGTTGGAGATTATGTTTTGGTTAAGGGTTTGGTTTGGGGACCAGCTTCAACTAGAACACTGCATTTGCTATATTTTTTTTTTTCATTTTATTGTTTTGGTTAAGGGTTTGGTTTGGGGACCAGCTTCAACTAGAACACTGCATTTGCTATATTTTTTTTTTCATTTTATCGTAGGAGCCCATGTGAGAGATGCTGCCTGCTATGTCTGTTGGTCTTTTGCCCGAGCATATGACCCCGAGGTCATTCAATCACATGTCAACGAGATTGCTGGGGCATTGCTCATAACAACCGTATTTGACAGAGAGGTCAATTGTAGAAGAGCTGCTTCGGTGAGCATTGAATAATCTTGTACTACAAAATCAGATTACTGAACGTTATTCCAGACTCTGTGCATCTATGTGTTCTCTTACATTGTTAGGATTTATGTTTTAACCTGTTGGCTACGGGAAACGTACGTGTCCTGTATTTACTCTATGTAGTGTTCAGAATCTCGGAGGCAGTGGATTAAGTTTAACTTGAACTAAAATTGATTGATTTACAGGGTACATGGTTGTATAAGCTTGCTGCACATGACATTTGTAAGAAAAATTAATGGCTAAAGACTCACCTTAGCATGAACGTACTCAACTCTGATATCAATCTATGTTTAAAATTCTCAACAAAGAAATAACAGTAAAGTGGTGAATGTGGAATTGGAAAAGGATCAAATTCTTCTTTCCTTGTTCATTCAGATTGTCGACTCTACGTTGACGCAGTAAGTTAATGGTGACAGTGGTCGACTGTAATGAGTAAAGGATTAATTAAAGAAAATTTGATGGATTTCTTTGTGTTAGCCCACTTAATTTTGTAGTACCTGTGAAAATTTCAAAGGTCCCGCTTCTTTGGTTTTGACACCACTCCAACATAGTAGGAGTACCTGACATTATGTCTTTTGCCCCTTTGTGTAGTCTATTTTGGTAGACTTCAAAATTATTTTTATTTAAACTGTAACATTCATTCTTACAACACCAGAAATACGTCTGATTTTCACCCACCCTTATTACGTACTGAACTATCTAAATCAACAATATTCTACCAAGGTCCTGTCCTGTAATATGGAATAGTTTGCCTACAAGTTTTAAAAATTATGAATTTCCCAAACAATTTAGAAACAGTTATAAACACCATCTGTTACAAAAACCATAATGTACTCTTACACTCAGCCATCTCCCTTTTTTGTAGTAACTGATACCCATAAATATTCATCTTTATTGTTACACATGTTTTTTTTTTGTGTGTGTGTCTTTGATTGTATGTTTGTTGCTTATTGACATACACCATTTATGTACTATATGGGGCCTTTTTACAAATAAGCACATTTATTGTACTTCCACTGGTCCCCCACAATTTTTGTAATATGTGTATTGTATGTCAATATTTGTAAATATATATATTTTTAATGTGGAAATAAATAAATGAAATGAATGAAATGTGTAAACAGTTATGTAACTTGCCTGTCAAAAAAAAACTATATAATTCTTAAACCCTTTTTATGTTGACTTTAGGCTGCTTTCCAGGAGAATGTTGGGGCAGACAAGGGGCCTCCTCATTGGGATTTGACAATTGTCACAACGGCTGATTACTTTGCAGTTGGGAAAATCGCACCAATTACAACCTCCAATATCAGTGGTATTGCATGGGACTTACTATCTGCGACTCCTGATGACCTCCTCAAGACATGAACACTGATTGCTACAAATCTGTTGTGATTAAAATTTAAGAGGTTTGACATTTGATTTTCACTTCAACAACATAGTATAAAAACATGATAATAGTAACTTACCTTCTTGAAGAGCAAATACTTCACAAAAGTCTGACTAAAAACACAAACAAAAAAAGTATGGCTCATTCTAAAATAACTAACTTTACTTCTTACTACTAAATAAACTTTATTTCTGCGGCATTCAATTGTGTTTCACACTTGGTTACAAGTTGATCCTTGGTAATACCACATGTTTGTGTTGATGAAGGTCAAATGCTCATCAAGGGGTCAAAAGGTCAATGATATGAGCCATGATGCATCATTTTTCATGAAGTTTTTCTGTAACTTTCGCTCATTTCTATTGTTGTGGCTATCAATTTTGTTCAATACTTGGAACGATCAGTGGGTAATACCACATGATTTGTTGATGAGGATGAAATAGAAGTCAAAGGTCATCTAGGCGGTCAAAAGCGTCATATTGCCATGTTATTGATCGGCAAACTTCAAGGCGAGAACTCGTTCTGAACCACCTTGTTTCCAAATTGAGTGAAAAAGTTGAATTAGGCACTTTGTCCATTATCCTGAACAAGATCTGGTATGTGGATCAGTGTTTCCCCGAATGTTCTTTACTTTTTACTTTACAAGTATGTTTAAGCCAGTTTTGAGGAATAACACACTGCCTCTTATGCAACATTTATTCAAGGTCAAGGTTTAGCCATTGACAGGTAAGTGAATGAGGAAAACGGCGTTTGGATCAGTCTGCTTCATGCACAATATATCAATGAGCGGAAATGTGTGATATTGTTAAATGGCAAGTGGATCTTATTTGCCATAACATCCCGCGCAGGACCAGGAAAAGGACACCCTGGCCCTTAGGCTCATTGATGGAAGGGTATGTCTATTGAAATTGTGTGGTTCAGTAGCATTACCTAGGAATTTGAAAAATGCTAATAGAAAAACAATAGCCGTTTTATGTAGTTCATATGGTAGGAATTTTTTTTTCGCCAGAAAAAAAATTTCAAATCAGGCAGTCCAACGCGTCACTATAATTTCCACTAAACCGAGTTTCTAGCTTACTATATTTTGCTAAAGGTTTCCCCAGATGCATTTCTTCTAAATGTTCATTAATATTTACACGATTTTTAATTTTTTAGTTCATGCAAAAGAGATGCACCCATTGGGCTATCAAATGTAATCTGATTAAGATTTGCGGAGTTTCATATTGTCCATTAATACTCTTTTTAAGATAGACAAAAAAATTAAACAGGGAAAAATAATTTTTACAACTAAAATTTGCAGATTCTAAATGTATAAAAGGCATTGTATAACAATGGTTTCCCAGTTTAAAAAAATCTTTGAGCTTACATTTGATTCCCCATTGCTACTAGGTGTCTTTGATTACGGTTCTAAAAATGAAAAGCCCTGAAAAAAATTTGCAGTGTAAAAACAATTATCAAGATGCCTTTTAAAAAACGTTGAATCACTGAGAGACATTCCAGCTATTTCTCCATAGGGACTTGCAGTGTTGCAGAAATTTCCTATCGGCCGATATAAATTTAATTGCCAATTGTATTCTGCACATATTGTACTAGTAACAGCATAAAACTGTCCCAAACTTTTGGTGTTCTAGGCGGTTATTTGTCGCATTGTCAAAAACACTCAAGATAATGTCAGTTCGCAAAGTTCGACATTTTTTAAACGGTGTCTTCCACATGTTATATAAGTGTCTTTAAAAGAGTTACTCCACAAATGTGATAATGGCCAAAACCAAAATTATTTTAGATTCTGGTGGCATTGATAGTGGTGTTTTTTGTTTGTAGTAACTCTTTATGTAGATTTATAATCTCTATTGACCAGTTTTAATCCCATATTAAAAAGCACACTCACTAAAACTGTTTTACTTTTTCATTAAAACATTCAATCAAGTGTGAGATACAGTTTCGTCTTTAAGGTATGTTCCATCACGTATGTCTAGTGGTCCTGCATCAATCACCAGTAATATTCAGTGTTATTTGTAATTATTTGGGACAGTGTAAGGACTTGAAATCAAATCAAGATACCACCAAAGCTTATGATAAAAACAAGTTATTTCCAACCCTGCAGGGTTGATAAAAAATCCGGAAATCTCAATTTCCGTCAACAACTCAGGCAATCCAACGACTTGACAGTTTTACCTTGATGTTAGTACACACAACACTGTCAACTGTCAAGCGAGGCTCCAGCCCTGCGGCATGAGGGGAATGAAATGATATCCGCGAACAGGCAAAGCTGAATGAAAAGCATGACAAGAAGGCAGAGATACCACATTTCTGGAAATTTCCATATTTTCTGAATTCCCCTCTAGTCTCTAATGCGTGTGAAACTGAATGTAAAAACTGATTTTTGTGAGGAATTTGAAAATTAATAATTATTAAACAGTGCGTCCTTTAGCATTAATTTGAATTTATCAAAGTCGGTCAATAAATCTGATGTCTTTGTGGAGGTTATTCCATAAATTTGGGTTGCCATATTTGCTAAAAGCTCTCTTCACCGAATGTCTTAGATTTTACACGAATTTCAGTATGGAAGGCATAATAGCAGTATCTTTAATCAATAAGACATTTTAGGACCAAATCTGTGATAGCTTGTGCGTAATCCTGCAGATTTGATAGAAAAATATTTTCTTTTCTGATCGTGTAATTTTTATTGCAGTATGTACTTTGCTGATGTCAGTCTCAGCCTTGTTTCATGTTGTCATTTTACTGGTTTTATTGTTACAGTGTAATTACGTGAGTTACCTCAAAGAGCATTACACAAACTAGCGGAGAAAGCCCCAGAGTACATGGCTAAAACAGGTTCGAGATTGATAATGTGCAGCATTGCACAATCTATCTATCTATCTATCTTATCTATCCTATCTATCTATCTATCTATCTATCTATCTATCTATTCTATCACTAGCGTACTTGCAACTGGACATTATGTGTATAAAAAATTTCATCTTTTTTCACATTCCCCTTTTTCTTCAACTTAAGTTTAAGGGACTTCTCATTAATTGTGTTAGCATATGTGTGATGTAATTCCACAAGGTACCTAATCTTTTCAAACTTGCTTGGTTACACAAGTCTAATATGATCTTCAAACTACCTGATATCACTGTCTTAGCAGGAGATCTTTTAAGATTCCAAGTACATATGAAAAATATTATGTAATTGTCTCCACTCATTTTATCACCAATATGGCAATATAGTTGTTACTGTGAAAAAAGGTTAATTGTGTCTGTTCATATAACACTTCCACTACTAGAAAACATCTCAGAAAAGTTCAAAAGTACCCTTGGTGACACGAGCATTTTATGTATTTTTTCTGCCCCCAAAACTATGAATAATCTTCCCATTAATTGTGAGAAATCACCTTCCCGTTAACTGAGTTTAAAGAAAGAGGTAAAAACCATTTGTTTCCTGGGATTTAACTTTGGGTTTTGCATGTTTATACAAAATTTAATTATATCTGTAATGCGCAGTAGCAGTATATTATTATAGCATCTGCCGCAATATAAAATGTTCCATCTATTATTATTATTATTATTATAAATCAACTTGAGTAAACAAGACAAACATGAATTCAGGAGTTGGTGTGATATGTTTTCTCCTGTGCAGTTTTACCCGACCTATTTCCCGAGCAAACAGGGCTAGCACCTTAATACACGACACGGATGTCTGTTGGCTGTGGGCTGAGGGCTCACTCATAGCTCTCTACAAGCATGCACAGAAAGAGTTCAAAGTATGTTTCACATTATATCGTGATTGCAAGCTCAAAACCAGACAAAAAGTAGGACAAAATTGTATTTTTCCTACATTAGCTTTAAAGGCATGTATCTTCATTTGCAAAACATCCCCGGCAGACCAGGAAAAGATTAACCCATGCCCTTAGGTATTGATGAGGGCATTTCTGTGAAATCTGGGGGACCACTCGTGATTGCTAGAAAATTGAAAAATTGCAAAAAGAAAAACAATACCCGTTTAGTGTACGTTCTATGGCAGGATTTTTTCTCGCAAGAAAAAAATTCAAATCTGAGTCTAACGGTTCAGTTATAAATTCCCACTTAAAACTTGAGTTTCTAGCGTCCTATATTTTGCTAAAGGTTCCCAGATGGGCATTTTCTTCTAAATGCCATTGTATTTACACAATGCTTAATTTTTTAGGCATACAAATGATGATCCACTGCTTTAAGGAGTTAAGCTCTTAGCTTTAAATGATATAGGGCCATTCTTTGAAAAACGTAGAAACAAAATTGTCAAAAAATGAGGTTTGTTCTTTGAAATTTTCAGGTTTGGCATATTCATGCATAAGCATAATCCAATTACTTGAATTGATATTTTTTTCTTTTGAAAAAAGTCCATATTAGCGGCGTAACTTGCCTAAAATTTAAATAACAATTGTTATAAGTAAATATTGAGCATTTTTCCTCTTAAATAGCATTGGTAAAAAAGGTGAGTGTAATTAAACTTCTTTCTGAAGATTGATTGTAGCGTTCACGTTTGGGTCCACACGCCATTCAAACTAATACCACCTAAAAGAATAGTTTTTATTCATTCATTTAATAGTTAATTAACAAAACAAATTAATTCAAACTTTAAAATGTCACACACGTGACAGTGAAACATGATAAGTTTTCCCAGCAGGCAAAACTTACTGTCTTGATAATAATTTCTTTTTTATGTGTTCAAAGCTGTTTGCGTTGTTTTTGCTAATACTTTACACCAAATATTTGAGTAACCATAAATGCATTCTTAATTAATAACGAGCAACATTAAATTGGTCACACACGTGACGCATGTTGATCCATACTGTTTTGTTTGTGGTATGTTGCAAGAAAGCTACAGGGCATTATGTAATTCTCAGCTTCTAGGACCATGGCAAACTTTGCCTCCATAGAACACTTTACTCTCTGGGACTGTTTTACCTTCAGCAGCATACTTACTTTGCCTTAAATCAAGGACTCTTGTATTATTTACAAAAGCAATTTGGACTTGGAGGGACGGTAGTATGTCTTATTCAATAAAAACAGGAACAAGTGTTAATGTACATTTGTTAAATGCCTGGAAGCCAGACTAGGGCATGTGTTGCCTGTAGAACAGTTTTCAAATAACATGCAAAATTGTCTATGCATGCCGATTCTGTTCGACAAAGGTTGGCTCTTTAGGCAACCTGACAGCTGCAGAGGCTTGCCAGAACAAAGCAAACAACTAATGTATGCATTATGCATTTTTTGGTATTGAAAATGTATTCATAGAACAGGTGGGTAGCTTTTGAAGAGAAAAATATCCTAAATTTCTAATACATTATGAAAAATGTAGATTGTACAGGGGTTGCATTTTATCTTTCGGGTTCAAAATTAGTAAAATTGTCCAAAAAAAATATTTTTGAAAAAAAGTATTGAGCGGCAGCCATATCAGAAATCTTGAATCAATTTGTAGGGAAATATAAGGGGGGCATAAGCTGATTATATTTTTCAGCGCCTGTAGCTTCGAGTGCGTTTTCCAGAAATGTATTTTTGGGCAAATTACCCATGATGTATATGTATTGCTATACATATAAGATGTCACACACGTAGACGACACTTCATCAAATAAAGCAAATAGCATTAAAAAAAATCTTGTGAGGAATAAATATAATTATTATCATTTTCCTACTTCACTTACACTTATAATGAAAGTCTGCCAGAATTTACAACATTGTAGAGGTTTGACAATTTTCAGCAGAGTTTGCAAAGTTAAATCTAAGTTATGAAAAAAATTCATCTTCGTGTGAAGGTACACACTGGCGACAAAAACTTATTTTGACCTCTGACTCTAAATACGTATGATAAATACATTAAATATTTTAAACTTGAATCCACTATTAGACATATATAAGATATATTTACAATTCAAACCAATGTTTACTTGCAAGGCCTTCTGATATTACATTTAGAGATTTTTGTAGGCAATTGTTAGTATTTTTTGGCTCAAACACACGTGACAAAGGAATGGCCCTATACAGCTTATTAAAATTGGTACCCATTCCTAAACCCATCAAAAAAAAGTGATTAAATTAAGAGAGATTTAAGGAGTCGGCAGTTTTCATTTGAAAGGGGAGAAAATAGGTATTTAAAAAAGATTACACTCAATCTCGTGCCGACCATGCGGAAGCACGTTGTCGGATACAAAAATATGGTCTAGGAAAAACTTGTCAAAACCTCGTGCGTTTTGGCATTTGTTAAGCACTAATTTTGACAGGAGGCTAGAAGAAAAAAGCACTCTGTTCAGATGAAGATAAAACTTTTAGAAAATTTGAGTTGCGTTAACCAAAAATTGACACATTTTGGTCTCTTAAAATGGAGTCTTTAATCTGCCACTTTTGTTGGTTTGGAGCTGCGGCTGTCACATATTTTCCTTGTCCTTTCACCTTCCCAGGTATTCAGTAATCTCAGGACATTTCAAATACCCCAATCTTTTTTTTGACATTCCAAGAAGGTTACAATTACATGTACAGGTCCCAAAAATTAACTCGGACTCTAATGTACATTCTTGGACATACTGGTCATTTGTTGGAATTTTATTTGGGCCACGTTTGAAGGCGTACTATAGAATTTCCATACACATCTTGACTCCTGTATAGGCATGCCAAAGTTTTTTAATGTCTTTTGTCTTTACCACATTCTTTGGGAAGGGAAGAAGCTTTAATTTGTAATAAATAATTTGCATGGCTTATACAGTTACGAAGTGTGATGTGATGCGTCCACAGCTCGTCACATGATACGCGTTGCGCAGTATCGTTAAATATTATATTTACCAGCTGGTTATATTTTTATTCAACTGCGTCAATTGAATTATTATTTTTCAAATGTATGTCACGCCTCTTACGGTTCAATTTCCACCACCATGCGTGGTGTGTGTTGGCTAAGAAGCATCCACTGTGGCGACGCAAACGCTGAAAGTACCTTTTCCCTTTAAAAATTGCGCATAATTTACCTTCCATATGGGAAATAGAAAAGTAAACTCGTCTTTCAGATTCATTTACAAGACATCTATTTTGTCATGTTTTTTAAAGGCGCAATATTAAAAAAAAAAAACCTCTTTGGTTGTCTTATTTTGCCATTATTTATTGTTTTCCCATATTTTCGTAAACTTAGGGAAAGTCAGGGTTTCATTTTTTTTTTTTTTTCCAAAAATTTTTTGTGTGTTTGCATGAACTTCATAACTTTGCAGAGGGCAGTTCAATCACAAAAAGCAGGAAAAATGACAACATCGAGAACAACAGATTAGGGCTTATCATTTACCGCAAATCGAGTTGCCGCTGCTTTTCTTTGAGTCAGCCCAGAAATTTAGGCAAGTTGTCAAAAAGTCCAGGATGGTCAGGTATATGTGATATTGGGAAGAAATTGGGTTTTCTTCTTTTTGATTCCAATGTTGGCGAAGTGAAAACGAAACAAATTAGATATAGAAATATATTTTATGTGTTGATTCAGTTTCTTGTCACTGGTAATCAAATGTAACACTATGCTGTTGGAAGCTTAGGCAGATTGCATTGCATTAAATAACGGTCCCAGTATGGCAGATTGTGAACCTTTAAACTCTCGTGTATTTTATCATTGCTGTATTTTACAGGACGATACGTGGTGTCATCTGGTGCAGCGCTAGTGTAGGAAGGCCTAAAGAAATTCTACAAAAGGAACAGCTTACATTTATATTGCGTTGAAAAGTAGATTGTAAGTGAACTAACAAATCTTTGGGTAGAATTCAAATCGCGTTCAAACTCAATTGTAAAATCTGTTATACTAAAAGAAATTTAGAAGTTTAAAGAATTTATCTGATTAGTATTTCCAAAATTCAAATATTTTAGTTGCCAGAGTGGACACATTATCTTTGCTTCATTTGGAGCACTTGATTAATTTTATTTCCTTCTAACTTCAATTTCATGTCACTTAGCTGATATTTCTAGTTGAGTTGAGTTGAGTGAGTGTTTCTCCTAAAAACACGTGAAGCGGATTGTTTCACAATTCAGTGTACATATTGCCAAAACCATTAAATAATTTCAACTGCAAAAAAAATAAATTTCCACTTGTGTTGTAAAACCTTTTCATAACAGCATTGGCCACTGCACAAGTCGTCTACAGCGCATGTGAAGAAAACTGTTGAAATGAAACTTATCCTACAAATTGTGCATGTTTGTTGTCAGTTTTGAAAACAATTTCACAGTCTCATCTGATCTTTACTGAATTTTGAACAGTATCATTAATGGACGACCAATGGGACAATTAACAGATCAGGGAGGACCGCGGGTAAAGTAAAAACTGACGTTTCTAGCTTATCTCAAAATTCAAAACCCACGTGAGATGCGTGACATCGGTAATAAAAATTATGACGCCGCCGTCAAAAAATTCTGGGGAAGGGAAATTCCCCGTTAAAATTGTCTCTATCCGAATTTGGGACTGTTAAAATTATGTGCTTGCCCAGGGATCCAAGGACAAGCATTTTGCTGGGTGCATTAAAAAAGTAGTCATCTATATCCTTCCAAACCTGTAACATTCCACTTTGTCCATAATCCTCAAAGTTTTCTTTTGTAACACATTACAAAGTCGCTATATTGGGAATTCCGGTCAAAAAGGTGGTCCTCTCGAAAAAAAAACAGGCCTTTCTGACCTCCATTTGTTTGACATCATTATAGTTCCAACAAAAAAACTTTTCAGGGTATTGGATATTTTGAACATTACAAGAAAAGCACACTTCGCTATGTTCTAATTCTG
>JZLH01S0060211.1:22575-34627 GCA_001188425.1 Eucidaris tribuloides | reverse complement strand
AGATCAACAGAATTTTCGCAGATGGATTTCAAAATTACAACAATAATTATCTACCCTTTTTCATTTTTGACACATAATGAAATAGCTGCAAGTCATCTTGTTGTGGCAGCCTGTAATGCTGTGTCAAATGCACACAGCATACAGGCTGAGGCTGCACAACAAGATGACTGCAGTATTTCATCATGTGTCAAAAAATGAAAAGGGTAGATAATTATTGTGCAATTTTGAAAATCTGTCTAGAAAAATTTGGTGAATTCTATTTTCAAGAAATGCTTGTTAGACTGTTATGTAGTGGATAATATATTGCAATAGAAATTTGACGAAATTCAGACAAAAATAAATACTGCTCTGCCCCGACTCCCACCTGACAACTCCCCCGGATGAGTTTTATGAAGTTTCCAGCTTTAAAAATCTGAATTGTCCTTAGGGGAGTTAGTCCTCCAGGGTAGTTGACCTCCTTGTACTTAGGGGAAGTTGTCCTATAAGGCTCTATCACACACTGCCGTTTAACGATTCCGTCTGCCTTCATCTAAAATATTTACCTCAGACGGTGGAAAATGGCTATGAACAGTATATAGGAAAGCATGAGCAACATCAAAATACGTCTGAGAAGTACCTGTTAAGTATTAGTAACGTCTTCCTTCAGACCAGCCTACAGAACATTGAACGTAGGAGTTATGTATGCGTAAGTATAAGTAACGAATGAAATACGTCTGAAATACGCTCATATATTTAAGTGAATGTTTCTTAGAAGTTATTCAGCTGTTTTCTGGCAGGTTCCACCGTTCCATAGATGTATTGTGTGCTCCGTGGCTGGAGGCAGATAAGCTGTCCGCCTGCCAAACAGCAATTAAGTCTATACTGGTAAAATTCCGCCTGATTTACGATGAAAACGTTTAAAAAACTGCCAGAGTAACATACGAGAACCATCAATTGCGATCAGAAGCTCACCATTTCAAAGTTTGGACATGTCCAAAATTTAAAACGGCTACCACCGTCTGTCATCATCTAAATACGTCTGTAAACCAGCTGAAGTGCAAATTAAAAAGTCCAACAAACTTCCAATAAAAGTACACGTTCGTTTTTCAGATTGAATTATTACACAGTGCAGAATGGGATAGCGTCGTCTGCCAACGTGTAGATACGGCTGTAAAACAGCTGATATGAATTTAAAAGTCTAATAAATGTCCAATAAATGTATGTGTTCGTTTTTCAGAAGGAATCGGTAGACGGCACAGTGTGGGGAGTGGTCGTCCGTGGGAGCTGTCCTCTTGGGGGAGTTGTCAGGTGGGAGTCGTCCCCAGGGAGAGTTGTCTTAATATGTTCATCCAGGCATCATGCATTGATGGGACTAGCCACCCGTGGAGGCGAGGAGGTGCCTCCAGGAGCCGACTGCAGCCCCAGGTCCCTGGCTTCTATCTCCTTTTGAAGCTCCTCTACCTGCCTCTGCAGCTGGGCTCGTAATTCCAGCAGCTCCTTGTTTCTCTGGTGGATAGGTTCCTGTGAAAATATCAAACATTCTATGACGTAATTCATTTCTACAGTGTGTCTCAAAAAAAAAAACTGTGCAAGTAAAACCTGCCCTCTTTGGTAATTAGAAATTACTTGTGTGACATAATGCTTACATCAACTTCAAGAACATAGTCTTAGCTTTCAAATACTGTCAGTTTTATTCAATTCGCTTGTTTTAATCTTGAGATATGCTTATTTGAATAAGAAAGGGTAAAATCCCAATTGTGCCACTTTTACTACAGTCCCTTGTAAAAGTGACACCATTGTGATTCCACCCTTTTGTTGTTTAGAACATATCTTGAGATTAAAACAAGCAAATTGAACAGAACGAACAACATGCCCTTGATGTTGATGTAAGCATCATGTCACAAGAGTATTTTCGAATTTCCAAAGGGGGCACTTTTTACTTGCACAATTTTTTGAGATATGCTGCAGCATATTTCAACAAATTGTACAATAGTACAATAGTTAGAAAATACTGCTGTGAAACATGTTTACATCAACATCAAGAGCCAGTCTTTGCTTTCAAATGCTGTTTGTTTTGTTCAAATTGCTTGTTTTAATCTCGAGATATCTTGTAAACAACAAAAGGTTGGAATCACAATTGTGTCACTTTTACAGGAAGAGGGCCTGATGCTATCATTGACTGTATTAAAAGTGGCACATTGGTGATTTTACCTTTTCGTTGTTAACTGAACATATCTCAGGATTAAAACAAGCAACCTTAACAGAACAAACAGCATTTGAAAGCTAAGACTATACTCTTGATGGTGATGTATGCGTCACATCAAAAAAATATTTTTCTCATTACCAAAAAGGGCGCTTTTGACTTGCACAATTATTTCTGAGACACACTGTACATTAACACCAAAATATGGCACAGATGTTATTAAATGTGCAAGTCAATATTCCAGATAACTGGCATCAAAATTCTAATGGTTCAAACTGATTTAATCCTTTCTTAATTTCTTAGTTCCTGTTGCTCAGCTTTTTGGTGATGTAACATGGGCTTGATACTTTCCCAAACAATGCTTCCTTCTCATAACTGAGCTAAAGCTAGTGTGCGAAAGAGTTTGTTACTCTGTAACGGTCATTGTTTAGCAATTACATGTTTTATGTGGGAAAATGCATTTGCACATGTAATGTAAGTTTATTATCCAATATTACCTACACATTTATTTCATCTGTGTTGGACAGTTCCCTGCCCCCAAGAAAAAAGATATTCAACTTTCAGACACATGTTAATAAACCAGAAGACACAGAGATGACTGACTGATTGATTGATTGATTGATTGACTGAGTAATTTATGGACGGATGGAAGAATGGATTGATAGATTGACGGATTGAATGATTGATGGATGGATTGATTAAATGATAGAGGGATGAATGGATTGATTGATTGCTTGATTGATTGATAACAAATGGGTCAGTTAACTAACTATATATAGTTTATTCACACTCACCTGAGGTCTCATCCTTGGATTCCACCTGATGTAATATGATGTCCACAGTTCTATCCTCCTCATACTGGCTACAGGAAACAAGACATGTTGATGTTGGTAGCTGGCATACATGGGGTTTATAAACTCTTCCATGTTGCTGTTGATGTAGGACCACAATGAGACGGTCTTTGTTTTTACTTGCTGTGATTTAAACATAAAGATAAGAGAGGAATTATCACCTTTACATTATTAACATTCATTATTAATCATATGCTTCATGATTCTAAAAAACAATGGCAAGGCATGACTTGGGCTCCTTATCATCATTTTATTGTTTCCAATCAAAGGGTGAATGGCCTACTTTCAAAGTGGGAATTTTCACGCTTGAAAAGTTTGGTGACATTTCGCATGGTTTTAATTTTGCGGAAGGCCAAAATACAAAGCAAGCAAGCGGCACTGCCTATGCAGCCAACTACACACAGTACACATTGTACAAATACAAAAAAGAAAAAATTGCAGTGCAAAAATCAAATGATAAGCTTTTTGCAAAGTATTTGTGTGTATTTATTTTCACGCTATCACTGCTGCGCGCAAAATGCAAGAAAATTTCTACATCGCAAAGTATTTCACATTTACAGTGAAGTTTTACATTTATTAACAATGTCATTAAAGGTATTGGCTAACATTTACCACAGTTAAAAAAAAATCTGAGCTACATGATTCCCCATGCTACCATTGTCTTTGATAAGGTCTAAAAATGACGTCCTGAAAAAATTGTATTTCAAAATGATTATTTAGTGCTTTAAAAAAGTGAAAATCGTAAGTTGATCGGATTCACCTGCCCATTTTCTCCCATAGACTTACTGTGTACACCTACGCTATTTAAACTCGCCCCGAGTTTTAATAGTTTATTCATGCATAACTTGCCATTAGCAGTGTAACCTTCCAAACTTTTTTATTCTAGGGTGTTTATTTGTCCATATGAACATTACTATTTATTTCAGATATCACATTTTGACAATTGTTTAAATTGAAGCTCCACAATGTTAGCCTATCACTTTAGAGCCTTTATGTTCTTAAAAAGGACACCTATGTGGATAAAAAACACATTCTCCAAGTTTACTTACATGATTTATGGGCTAAAATATCTTGTTCTGTATAAATCTAAATCAAAAGTCTGTAATAATCAAGAAATTCTCTTTAAAAAATCTACAAATGAAGAGTTTATTTCCAAAAGGAACTACATCCATATTTGTTACTTCAGAGAAAAAGGCATTTGTTTACCGGATTTTGTACAGGCACCTATGGAAAAGTGATATTAGAAAGTGCATTTTCTCATGGTTGCTTTCACAATTGAGGTTAAAACTTTTGCTCAAGGACAGGTATCTACCTGAGTAATGATGTGATATCAAGAACTCAATTTTCATCAAAAGTGGATCTAGTCCCTTTTGGAAACGAACTCTTCAAATCTATTAATGAACTCCTACAGAATAAAATTACATCACAAATTATAAGCATGGCAAATTCGGTGGTCGCGGCACGTTCAAGGGATCGACCCCTTCTCAACAGCAGCATACAACCCCGGCCAGATTAGGGTTAAAATACAGACACAGAATCCTGAGCTTTGCCTTCATGCAATGGCATAGACTTCAAGCTGTAACATTGAAATGACTATGGTAATTTGCCACACAACTAATGCCATTTACTGTATATTGGGGGAAACAATTTTGGCCCCTTTCAATCACTTAATGAGTAAAATGAGGGCAAAATGCTATTCTTCCGTGAATGTGGAAGTGTAATCTTAAACATCTCTCATGCAAGCGGTGAAAGATTATGTCATGATTTGCACACCTGTAACGAACTCATCAACAAAATATGCTAAAATGATGTGTAATGTGCAGACTGCAGACACGCATTATCACCACCTTCCACAAAAGCCTTCGGGTAAAAAGCCACGTTTTGTAAAAATAAATGCTGATAAAATTCAAAACACAATACATCACATAACGTCTTGACTTGTCACTCACTGAATTTCAATTCAACATAATCATTAAATCTTCTCTGACTGCCAGACCCGAGTCAGTTATCATCTCGTGCAAACTGAATACCTGCTGATCAAAGCTGACAAGATAAAAAACCGACACAAAGCAGTTGGACGATTATCAATCAATCTGTGGTATGGTTGGACTCTGCTGAATTCAAATTTAGTGGGTGAAAGCTACATCAAGTGTCTGAAACCTGGACTACGGTTACAAAATACAGTTGGAGCAACGGCCCAGTTTCATTATGATTTATTGTTTAATATATCTAAACTTTACGACATATGGATCCCAAATTGTGAACCCTGTATTTGTACGTATCTTTCTTTAGTTGGATCAAATCTGGGTGAAAATGAATGCTTTGCAAATCATGAACAGTCTTTAAAGGAACTTACCTCTTTAATCCTGTCCCTCTCACAGTTGAAGAGGAAGGTACCAAACAGACAGCTGTACAGGTGATCCAAGATCGTGATCAGGAAATGCTCGTTGAATTCAAAGGCATTGGGAAACTACACAGATGAAAGAAACAAAAGAATGAATCAATCAATCAATCAATCAATGTGTAAATATGCAAAAAATATGCATAAAAAGTTTGATCACAAAACAGGTTTACTCCACTTTGGTAACTCTGGAGAAAAATGCATTTCTTTTCCTGAGTAAAACCCAAAATATTTTGTACTTGCTTGTGGAATTTAGCTTCAAATTTCATACTATCACTAGATAAGTAGGTGGCAAATGTGTAGATATTAATAACTCAATTTTGGTGGAAATGGAGTAAACCTGTTTTGCGATCAAACTTTTCATATGTAGTCATGTACAAAGAAGGGAGTGAAATTAACACGAGTTTCACATAAGGAGAATTAATAGTATTGCCTGAGGGCATAACATTCCCCATCTAATAATGCTGATGGCATTTTGGCATCATGGGTATCAGATAATTAAAAGGGAATTTCACCAAAACAGTCATGGGGAATCAGTTAATAAGACTATTTTAGAAACACAAGTTTGAGAAAATTTGGATATGCCATTCAAGAAAGAAAATCTCAATGTTTTGATATCTCTGTATTGCCCTTTCTCAATAGGAAATCTGCTATAACATGAGATTTTGCATTAATACAAGTGCCTATTAATGAAATATCAAATTCACAAAAATCTATTTTCATGAAAATTTCAACTTCAAATCTGTCAGAGTTATAATGAAACTTTATACCGTGTGCCTTTTAAAAAGAGCTATATGAATTACTTTGAAAAACTGATGGCTAAAAAACATGAAAACTTGCATAAATTTACTTTCAAAATCAAGGCAAGGAAGAGTTGTGTTGCCATGGTATGATAAATTGCTCCTAAAGAGAGTTACACATGGAATCAATCAAAACTTCTCAAATAAGTTATCCAAATGCATTCAAACTTCGACAGCTGTGTTTGTAGAATCTTTGGCACGCACAGATTCCTGGCACTCTCATATCTTTGGAAAATTTCTCTCTACTGTCACTGCTAAATTTAGAAATCTGACCTTGTTTTTCTTTTTGGCTTGTCTAATGCTGTTCACAAACTTTGTTGGCAAAGTTGACTTTTCTTAGCACTGTAATACTTATATATTTTAGTTTGCAAATGGATGAGTGTATTTAGTCAATCTTGAAATTGGAGGACTTTTGCCAAATGTTATCGAACATCCTCTACCCCACCCCCAACCAAAAAAAGAAGAAACATTCTCCTAATTTCCTCCCAGTGAAATAGACATGATTATGGAGAAACTTACTTTGGAAACCATTGGAATTAATACAGATAATTTAACTATACAAATGCCATAGCATCTGACCCTTGTCCAGGTGGACCTTTGCCAATTTGAATACAGCCTAATTCAAACCTCACTTGGCAAGCCAAAGCAAGGCTACACATTGCCTGTCATGGGTCCAAATGTGGACTAATGAGTATATTGTCTTATCAGCCCACAAGGAGCCAGGAACATTATTTCACTCAATAAAATGTATGGAATTTTAAACCCTTATTAAAGCACTTTCTTTCCAAATCATCAGATTTTAAATTATTATAATTAGATTTTCACTATAATTTGACAAAAGTCTGCAAATTATGTGTGTATCTTTATAAGTACTTGCCAGCATTTATCTATTTCTGTTTCTTAACATATATTATTATTTTGGTATAAAGCAATGATAATCTCAATTTGGAAATGAGGGTTTTATGCCTGAGCACCTGTTTTTAATGAAATCATTGTTTTCAACTGGAAGTCTCAGTTTTATAGCACATGATATTTTGCATTATGAATCTATTCTGTCTTTGATATTTTTTGTTGTTGTTCTCTTCTGTCTCATTGCTTGTTATGTCTGCCACATGTTCATGCCTAGAAATTTCTTTTTGCTTCCAATTTTGTTGATGACCAATGATGAATGCTCTATTGTTATGGTTTTGTTTTTAATTATGATAAATGAATATTGTTCTATTCTTATTCTTTTTATTGTTGATGATTATTTATAAATGTTATTTCAAACAATGAATTGTCAGAGTGAATAGTTTGAAGGAGGGATACATTTTTCCAGACATGTTTGCATGGCACAATAAAAATTTCTGTAGCAGCAGTTTATTATGTTTTAAATAAGGAAAATTTTGTGAATACGGTACAATCAAGAAAATACCTTATCCCTAAAAGCTGACCGTAATTTGTGTTTACTGCTTACAGCTTTACTGGTGAAGTTTCATTATCTACCAGTTTGAGAGAAACTGAGAAACTGAAAAAGTCAAGTGCAAAACTGGCCACTTGTAAATAGGTCACACTGATCACAATTCATGAAAATGTTAGTAAGCAAAATATATGGTACACGTAATGCAGTAACTCATTGGTTAATTACCAATTTAGAACTGAGTGTACTTTGGATCAGTCCACAAACAGTTCATAAATTTCTCAGTCAGAGAGCTTCAACTGACAATAGGAGGCTTGGTCTAGAACTCAAGAATATCAAACAGACTTCATGAGAAGGCCTAAAAATCACCTACAATTAGCTAGTTTGTAAGTGAAAAAACCTACTATCTTGACCAAGGATAAATTCCCAGAGCCTGAAATCAGGACCTTGTCTGAAAACCAGCACCTGTGATGATTCAATGGCTACTTCTGTGAAATATTTTGTGACACAGTCTGACCTCATCTATCCATCCACCAGCCATGAAGAAACATGTATTATCTGGCCATGATCTTGCAGCATATGTTTTGTTTTCATTCATTACATGCATAAACCCTTGTAAACTTCATAGGCATGTTGCATTTTTTCATAAATTGCAAATAAATACAAATCGCCTATCTGGATCAGTGCCTGTGCTGGACGTGGCCAGACAAATAAGGTTGTTGATCTGCAACTTGATGGCTACTTCTTACCTGCCTAGTGACTTGCCAAACTGCATCCACAAACTGTTGGAAGATGGGGGACCTGTCAGCATCGGCATAATTCTTGTCTCCATGGCCGTGACGCTATACAGGGAAAATGAAGAAAGAGATTTCAGAGGGTGTTAAAGGGATTTCATCAAAATATGAACATATAAATTATATAATACATGCACTTACACTACAAATTATCTGATAGACATTACACATGATCTGACTAAAATCATTAAGTTTGACACTGGAGAGTAGAGAAATTTGAGTTGCTTACTTCTTGGGACCAACACACTGACAATCTGATCTCTGGACCGACAACAAGCCAAGACATATGATTTGCTAAATATTCATGTATTTCAGACTTCCTAATTTAGACCAACACCAAAAGTTGGTTATCTGGTTTAGCCATGAAGAAATTATTCCATACTGTGTGTTGAAATAAGCTGAAAGTAATGTTGATCTTCGTCCCCACAATGAACATTTTAAATCATTACAAAACAAGCTCCGTGATTGTTTGATTACTGACCACAAACTAATCTTATCAAAATCTCAAATGGCAAGTGCATGATTTGTTTTCCCACAAGACATCAGGGCCAGCAGATGACACCAACATACAAAGTTGCTGGACGGTAAAACATTACAGCATGTACTACACATGCTACTTCATCCCAGCCATTCCATGTAAGTGTCACATGAGTCATGCATGGTGTATGTCCCAAGTCACAAGCCAGGGTATAGATGATTGCTTTACGTGATCAGGTAAAGCAATCAGCTTCAATCATTTTCTCGGTTTTGATCTATACCCTAGCTTGTGACTTGTGTGACACACTACATGCGTGACTCACATGATATTTACATGGAATGGCTGATCCCAGATTTATCAACAAAGTTGTAAATGTCCCTTAACACTTTGGTTGCTGGGCTAAAATCTCAGCATGTCAGCTAGAAACTGAATTGTGTTGTAGCTATGTGCATATTGCCCCCAAAATATACTCTCCTCTACAAATTCTAATGCAACTGGCATGGATCTTTTCGAACACATTTTAGGCGAAGTGGAGAGAGGGGTTAAGGGTATTTGTAGTGAGAGTGAGATGCGGCCACCAACACTACAGCGACAAAACTGGATTTAAAAATCTGGATTAGGAGTGGTAGTTAGTAAGTTTATTGTTCCTTCACTCAAAAAAAAAAATTTATTTTGATAGTCTGATATTCAGTTCACATTCAAATTTGGAATTAAGAAGGTACAAGAATGATTGTCCTATTAGCAAACCAGTGTAGCGTCAGCAGCTCATTGAGGTTATATGTGAACGAGCCAGAGGCACCATCAAGCACACAGTGTTAAAGAATCATTTTCATTAAAAAATTCTACCAAAATATGAAACTACTTCCAATACCTGTGCCATTTTGTGACCGGCTGCTATCCACTCCTTCTCGATCAGAACCTCAAATCCCCTGATGGTGCGGTAGTAGGGGTCCAAGAGCAGCATGGCTAGGGCTGTTAGCTGGGACGTCCTATCCCAGCCATCACTACAGTGGACCACCACTGATGTCTTCTGGCTCTCTATCCGGTCAGCGATGCGGACTGCACCAGCCAGTACCATCTAGATTGATGGACGGGAAATGGTTATTAGGGACTGATGGGATTTGAAGTGATTTAAATTAAATTGAGAGTTTTATTTTGAAGCAATACCACTTTTTCAGTCCCAGGACTGAATTGTTGTAACTTACAATATCTTAAAAAGCATTAAAAATGAATATTTCCATGATACATCAATGATATATATGAAGTTATTATTTCTGTAACATTAAATTCATTGCTATTACCAAAATACATAATTTAGTTTTATAATTACATGTACCGGTATAAAGATGTTGATTTGGTATTTAAGAAAACAGTACCTTGAGCTGGTGCCTCTGATTCCCATAAATGGAACATACAGTTCCTGGAGCAAACACGTTAAGAAACTTCAGCTTCATTTTAGATTTTCATTATTTGTAAATACTTAAATGAATCACTTATTTTTCGGAAACAATGAGTTCTTTCTTTCCTTCTTCTAAAATTTCCTGTTATGCAAAAGCTGAGTTATGTAAATTCTGCTTTCTTCATCTTTTCTGTGAAATTCCATGTTTTTCTCGCACTGGAGAAATCTCTGACTTTAATATCTGTACCTTGACATGCTCCAGCCAATGTGTTGCTTCTAAATTAGCAAGCCAATGGTGTTCATCAATGCTAGGGAAACAGATGTCCTTTAACTTCCGTAAACTGTTGAAAACAAGAAAACAAGAAAACAAAGATAGTACATCATGAAAATACCAGCATATGCCTTTAATTTGAAAGTGATTAAATACTTGTTGAACAGTCTGTCTAAACATCTACAAGTATCAATAATTTAAATGCTAATCCACACCATGTCAATTACTAATCATTCATTTGACACATCTCCACCTCAAAACAACATATGCCCTTTTTCTTTCTTGCCTCATTTTTATTCTGAAGGGACCTCTTCGAATTCGTAAAGAAAAATAATGCCCTCACAAACAGATTTACAGTAAGAATTTGGGGGATACATGAAGACTCCAAGTTTTTTTTTCCTCATCACACAAAATATGGACCACAGCTCACATTAATAAGCATGAACTAAATTTGAAAGGGGAAGATTTTTATATTTTATTTTTTTCCTACCATTATAATTTGTTCAAAGGGATTATAGTTTAGGTGTAGGGAGTAAATAGCCTTTTGCAGACCTTCAACTCTGCTTGGTTGAAAAAGTAAGAGAAAATTATGGAGCAAAATTCTCCAAAAAGTAGGAGAAAAGTAGGATATTTATAAGTAGTGTTTGGCGTTTACCCTGAAGAAAATGGAAACATGCGGAATATGCTGAAAAAGTTCTAAGATTGTTGAAAAAGTGGAAATCCTCGGAAACAAATTTCCCCCTCACAAAAAGGTGATGATGGTAATTACAGTACTCTCAGCAACATCCTGTAAAGACTACTCAACCCCAAACAAATATTAAACCTACCACGAAAGGGGGGGGGGGGTGGGACAAATAGTAGGAAAAGGAGGAAAATAAGGATTTTTACGGGAAAAAATTAGGATCTTCACAAAAGAGTAGGAAAAAGTAGGACTAGTTGAAGGCCTGCTTTTGCCCCAGTGTGACCTTTTTGCTGATGCTGGTTATCTTACCTTTCTCTCATGACATGGATATTGTGTATATCCAAGAAGCAGATCTCAGCATTCAGGTATGTGTCTTCATTCTCATAGCCACCCCCTTTAGCCTGAAGGAAAATATACATATCAACATCATTAATTAACAATTTATTAAGTACACCTACTGTAACATTTTACAAGGATATTGAGGGCATGTTGAGAAAAGACACACTCACACAGACAGAAATACACAAACAAACCAACATACATCATACATAAACAGCACATACAATTAAACCTGGCTTAGCAGCCACCATTACTTGCAACCACCTGCTCATAGAGTCTACTAAAAAAGATTCTCAAGGAAATGAATTATGAATTTAGAAACCTTTCTATAGCAGCCACTTGTCTACAAAAGCTTTGTTTTTTTGGCCTCGGGTGATTACTTTAGACAGGATGGCAGACTGAATTTTTCATTACAAAAGCAGTTGATATTTCTGAAAAAAATTTTCATTCGATATA
>JZLH01S0060196.1:21285-35595 GCA_001188425.1 Eucidaris tribuloides | reverse complement strand
CCCACCCCGACATTTTTCATTAATTAATAAAAAAAAAACAAAGACAAAAAAAAAGTTATTATGAGTTTTATACCTCATTCTGAAAGAGCGAGTCTGCTCTTTCAGATGAGTATAACACATGTAGGCCCTAACCTTAAATCCTTTTTAACCCTTTAGATGCTATAATGTAAAATTTTGGGGTGTCTCCACGAGATTTTTCATTAATTAATTTAAAAAAAAACTACAGACATTCAGAATGTATTATTGCAGGTTAATGAATTTGGCATTAAAGCTTTCAAATAAAAAAAATCCCCAAAAACTAAACTTGGGCTTTAATGTTTCATTGTCAAAACCTTTTGATTACCATATTTTTCAGTTGAAGAGATCAAATCTCTTCTTTTTGAATGTGTTTAATGTACAGTACAATATCCAAATGAATGAGAGTCACATTCCTACATTGAGTATATTTCGGCAATGGAATTGGAATGTCTTTCAATGCACTAATACTGCAGATGACCCAGATGCCGTGATACAGGTAGAGCATGTCACAAACAACCACATGACACAAATACAATGAAAACTGTTGAGGCATAATAATCGGAGCATTAGCATTCAGAAGCTGTTTTCAAGCAAATACAACTTGTCAGTAAGATTGATGATTCGCTGAATATTGTTGACTGTATTTTGGAAATGTTTCATCAGTGTAATTATTATGGGAAAGCTTGGGATTGACTAGCAAGAAGATACTGTAATTGCTTGCATTGCATTGTCTGATCGTACTGTGGTTAAAAAAAACACACTGGATATTATAAACTCTTTTTCACCTTTATGAGCACATGTGCTGTAATTGCTTAATCATTCGTTCTTTCCAATTAAAACTGAGTACACTGAAATGTGTTTGTGTGTCTGTCTTGTTGTTCTGTTTATTACACTGTAGTTATTTTCAAAACTTAACCTCGCTAAAATCATTAATTGTATTAGCCCCCCCACCCCCCACCCCCCCCCCCCCACCCCCCCCCCCCGTTTTCTGAAGTTCTACACTTTTAGTTATTTCTTGAATGAAAAGTTTTCAGAGCATGCAGTTTTATCAGAACGACAATTGCTCATGAATATACATGTATCTTGCTGTGCCTGAAAATGGAGATGATAAAATCCCCCTTTCACCCTAGGCTAACTGCGTTTGAAAATAATATTTCCTATAGAACAACATAATTTGGAGAAGTTAATTATTAGTTTTGAAAATGACACTTTGGTACAGAAGAAACTATAGTACTATAGGTGAAAACCATGTTCCATTTTATAACCAAATCAACCATTGTTGCTGTTGAAGTACTAACACAAAAATCTATATGTGGGACAAAGTTAATGGTACAAGGTCTATGATAACAGGGATGTGGTCACATTTGAGGTGAAATTACTGGACACCAAGGAAATCGGTAACTCTAATGGAAGATTTTCCATCATCAACCAAATAACCAATACAACTGCACTGTAGTAGTAGGCCAGTGTTGTTTGTTTCAATTTCTGTTCCAGGAATTTTCAAGATCAGCAATTCTTCACCTCCTCTGCCACAAAGTTATTGTCAATGGCCCCTAACTCATCAGTCATTCCATAGTGGCTTTCACCTGGCTCATTCATTTGTTGACACTCAGTACAAACTGTAAACAGAAGTGCAGACAGACGGACAGTGTAAACATACAAGAAACAATATCAAACACTTCACACCACTACACCCTTGATAAGATAACAAGTTAACAATCTATTAATCTCCTCACCTGCCATTCATCATAGACAGGGGATGGGACATCCCTGGACCATGCCAGGACATATACATGTACACCTGTTTCAAGGCACTGCATTCCATATTTTGAATCCCAGAGAACAAAATATTGATTCCAATATGTGACTGTCCACAAAAAAGTACAAAAATTAAGCCAAAATCAATTTTAATTTTTCTTCATGTTTTAAAGAGTACAAAAAGTAAGCCAAAATCAATTTTCATTTTTTGTTCATAGTTTTATAGAGTTAAAAATTATAACTTGTTAAAATTTGAGATTCCTGATGCATTCAAAAAGTGACTAAACAGTAGAGAGAGTTAGGAGGTGCAGTTTCACAGAAAAGGGAAAAAAGAGGAATTAAAGATAGAGTTCAGTTAGTTCACACAGGTGTACCACGTGGAAGCACATGTTAAAAAAGAACATGGTCCAGTAAACCTGCCAATATCTTGGTTCAGTTTCATTTTCAGCCACAAAATTTTGACAGCAGGAAGAGAAAAGTTTACTCTTTAAGATAGACAAAATTGAAAAATTTGAGTTGGTCAACCCAAATGACACATTTTGGTCTATTACAAAGAATCATAATCTGCGACTTTTTGATGGTTTGGACTGAGCTGGGCGGTCACATATTCAACATCTTAAAGGGAGAGTGTAGCCCTAAGACTAGAGAGTAGAGACCCATGGAGGTGTCAATATTTTTGGAATGTTTGAGAATTTTTAAGCTCTCTGCATAAATTAATCGCACATGTGAACCACCTGTATGTAAACCACGTCATCACATACGCCATATGTATTTTCCTTCAAGGCAGGACATTTATGAGCATTTATTTTCGTGATTTTATTTAGTTGTCATTCACTTGTATAGGTACAGTAGGCCTATATCATGGTGTTAAAATTTTTCTAGTTGCTTAGTCACGAAAATCTCTGAAATGATTATGAAACCATGGCAAAATATTCAGCAGTATGATAATCTTGATGTGGTGTGTACATGTGTATGTGTTTTTCAGAAAAATGATATTGACTTTGATATGTCATTGATGTACAATATTACAGTAAGTCACCATCTTGTCTCTCATGTAATTTTCTATATTGCAGACATTACCAGTAGTCATTAATGGCATTTCATCTAGACATTAGTCTGATTGCCAGACCCTTATTCATGTGTCATCAGCCCAAACTGTTGGGACCTTGCTTTTCAGGGTAGTCTGTAATTCAGACTATTTACAGACAAACTAGTCTGACTACCAGACCATTATTCACAAATCATCAGCCAAAACCTGTCTTCAGAAGCAAGCTGACAGGACCCGTTTCGAGCAGGGACAGTCTGGAGTCCAGACTAGGCATGAGCTATGATGCCTGTACATGTAGACTGCGGTGAGCGAAAAACCTCCAGAAAGACCAAGGGGCAGTGGTTGCCATGGCAACCATGGAGTTGCACCTAAGGAACAAACCCAAATGTATTCGTGAAATGTTAAGTTGGAAAATGATGTATCAAACAAGCATATAAACTTCAGTTCCTACTATTGTGTAGAAAGACCAAAATTATATGCCCTCATCAGATGAAATACATGTACCATGTACACAGTAGTTTATTTACAGCCATAAATTTGATTGATTACTATTTACTTTTGTAGACATCAAATTGCTATGTCAAATTTATGACTTATAACAGCCAGCAAGTTTTTGTTTTCTTCCTGATTTGCCTATAAATAGAAATACATCCAGGTCCAATTTCATTGTACATGTATGATGTACAGTTGTACATCTCTCATTCTGCCATGTGTAATACGTTTTCAATATTGCCTTCTTCATTGTACAGTATTACTCTATTATGAGACACCACTATTGTTGAACTTTCTTCACAAGAAATTTTTCATTTTCATTTGTGTTTTGCTTGTAGACAAAAACAGTGTTCAGAACACTGACATTTTCCTGATCATGTGAGTCTGAAATTGCATAGATGTGCATTCACATTGTGATATTTCGGTGAAATATATTATGAAGACATTCTATGACTTTTGACTACCGGTATATAGCAAATGACAACATTTGCTTTTTTAATATCAAGTGTTTAAAACCATACAGTAGGCCCATATATTGATTGCTCGAGAAAGTTTGTTCAATTTCTGCAAATGATGATATTGTATTTTAACCCTATATTAACTGGGGGGGGGGGGTCAATTTGACCCCACCCTCAACGAATTTCGCGACCATGCCGCGTGCAAAATTTTTTCACCGCGTCGCTCGCCGACTCTTTACTTTCAAGTCTTGCGCATCTTTTGAGACCGTTTTCGCGAAAATCGGATATACCGTTACGACGTTGCGCGACTTTTTATACATGCATGTCAACCCCAAAATTGCTCAAAAATGTGATTTCGTGTACAAAATAGAAATTGTGTTTTCAGCCATAAATCATAAATGTATGATTATTTTTGCTTTTACTGGTTGAAATTAATTAATTTTTTGCTGTTTATAATTGCAAAAGTGTCCCTAACAAATTTCATTGAAAAAACAATAGAAAACAAAAGGTTGAAAAAACAAGGAAATGCATAAGAAATTCACAAAACAATAAAATACATAAGAAATTAATTCTGATTTGGCAAATGTTTTTGTAGATAATTGTTAAAAATGTCAAAATGAATATTTTCACCAAAAATTAGCATTCTACTAGCTGTTTTTATTGAGTTATAGCCGAAAACAAAATTTCATACACTTATTTGCATAATTAATTACTTAAAAAATAGAAAAAATAATTCTTTTGAAAATTTTACTATACAGTCGTGTAGTTTACATCCGGCTCTATGCGCACGCAAATTTTCACGGCAATCGCACGATCGGCGGCCGAGATCTGAAGGGGGGGTCAAATCCCCCCCCCCCCCCAGTAAAAACCTGGTCTGAAATAGCCCAGTTAAAATAGGGTTAAATTGAAGATTGTAACATTGCTTCTTTTCAGCAACTTTTGCTCAGGAAAGTTTGTTCAGTTTCTGGGAATGATGATAATGCATTTTAAATTGAAGATAGTAACATTGCTTCAGCAATTAAAGTGTGAATGATATTAGTTTTAACAGCAAATATCAATGAAACTTTTTGTCTGACAATGTATCGAGTTTTAGCTTTACCAAAATTTGTCAAAGAGATTTTATGATTAGGTTATCACAACATTGCTAGTTTTACACCTGTGGTCTCTATGGGCCCTTGAATGAAAGGCGTTTGTCCTTCAGTCCAGAGGAATTTATCAGGGTGTGAAATTAGCGGGGTCAAAGGTCATAGTGTGGTTGTGGTTTTCAAACATGCCTGTAGGTGTACATGTGTACTTAACCTTGACTGAAACTGTAGTTATACCACTGACTTACAAGTATTTTTATTACAGTAGGCCCAAGATACTCAGCATTGTTCATCTGTTATCAAGAGCAAAATTAGGCTGTGTGGGGCATATTTCAGTTAGGGCCTACTGGTACTGTGGAAGTAGCAAGAACAGCACTAAAATTCCACAGTGCCTTGAGCCAAGGCTAATCTTGTTGGTCGGAGCTGAGGAGCTATAACAAGGGGCTAGTTGGGCTGCCAGACGTAGTGAATGGACCAGTAAAATAAATTTTTCTACTCCATTGGCTGCTTCGCGGCCGGCCTCTGCTTTGCAGAGGTGGAATCTGGAATTCAGACTAACAAGGGGCCTATGGAAGTACCATGGAGCTACATGTACCTCCATGACTAGACGGACAAAGGTTTGTGCCTGCAAACTAAGTATGGGCTGTAGTTGAAAGCAAATACACATGTAGGCCCTACACTTTACCATCTTTTGACATGAAATTAACGAGAACTGACAAGTCTGACAAGTTACTGAAGATGTCCATCCTCGGGTCTTTAGAATATATTCTCATGCATCACATCACATAGTCTCGGTTCCAGACCATGTGACTTCTTTCACCTCCAGAGTACACACTCTCTCTCTCTCTCTACAACTTTTTCTACCTCCAGAGTACACTCATTCTACCTTAGTTGTTTGCAGAGAGAGTAAATCAAGGTTGATAACATGATTGAGAACTCGTAAAAATGCCCCAATAACCAAATAAGTTGAAATATATACCAACTATTTGTCTTTGATTTATTTACTTAACCAGGAGAATCAAGCATAAACATACCAAGACATACTAGTATTTTATTTCTCTCAAGCCCCAATAGAAATAAATCCCATAGAAATCTACACATCAGATTTGCCTGCCACAAGGAATATTGACAGTAATTGTTTAAGAATGAGTCAACGTTTGACTACAAGACTTTCACAGCAGAATCCATGCACATGCACATGTACTTGATAGTTTCAGCCCAAGTTGAAGACTACCCCCAATCATGCTATTTACCTTGAGGATACTAGTCTTAGTAGTATCCTTATCAATATGAGATGGATTAATCTTAAAGTCTGGAAGCTAGACTACGCATCACATTTTCATAATGTGTGGAACTTGTATGCCTACACCACCTCACACTTTAGCAGAGTGGTGGAGCGACGCCGTTCTCCTCACCCCTGCTAATGAGTAGATGTTTGTTCAGCCATCTCCCAGATCTCTCCCACAAACTGCACCATGAGGAGGGACTACTGGGATGTCACACCTGTCCATTAGGAGATGGTCTTTGTGGGGGTTCATGTAGGGGCATTTATCCAAAGGGGGGGGGGGGAGGGTGGTCATATTGTTTTGTGCAAAACATATGCACCACCCCCCCCCCCCCCCCAATTTAGACAACTTGAACAATTCATAAAACGTAATGTTAAAAATGCTACAGGATCATTAAAGGGGAAGTCCACCCTGACGTCAAGTTGATTTTGATAAAAGCAGGCAAATGAGAGAAAGCGATTGATGAAGGTTTGGCGAAAATCCACTCAAAAATAACAGAATTTATTAATTTTTTTCAAGTTTCAATTTTGTGATGTCACATGCGAGCAGCTTCCCCATTTGTCATGTAATTATAAATTCCATAAATTTCCATTTTTTTAATGGTTCTTTGTAGTGAAACAAGTTTTGGAACTATATATTTCAGCAAAATATTATATAGTGTGTGAAAGGACAAGTGTCTCGCCCTCCCAATACCACTGCCAACCTGATCCAACGTGGGCAATGAACATACACTGTAAGTGCAATGTACTGTACTTGCTGTGCCTACACATTTTCGCAACTTCTGTGCAAGTACATGTACTGTGAAACTGTTAGTAGTTAATGTTCAGTAGAGGTCACAGGTCAGTAATAGAATGACTTTCAGGTCTCTCTTTGAAACAGATAGGAGCTATTATTGGAAAATATTATATCCAAACAAAATGTTAATCTGTCATCTGAGGTGCAGCCAGGCTATTGCCTTTGGGAGTCAGGACACAGGATTTTTTTCAGGGGTGGGTGGGGGTGGGGTGACATTTGCTGTGGCGTTGTTTGAACATTTTGCTAGTTGGGCCATGCTTTTATATTTCTCACAGTGGGGTCACCTTTCACACTAAATATTTGGAAGGGAGGGGGGAGGTGCATATTTGCCCCTGAGATCCCCTGTGGCTATACACCACTGGCTGTCTGTGTCATGACTGGTTTTCTGATATGATAAATGGATGTGACTTCTTGAACTCATTTCTGCAGAATGAGATGGATTAGTTCTCATTTGTCTTACCAACGTACATGTATACTGCACTGAGAAGTCCTACAATTTAAATCCATTCCAAAGTGAGCCACTGCAAAAGTGTTTCAGTTTCTAGTTACATACAGTGCATTTTTCCCCCGGGAACGGGGGGGGGGGTGGGCTAGTTTTGTTTTGTTTAGTAATACAAGGTTATAAATAATTATTACAGCAGACATGCTGCGGAAGAATGTTTTTAATGTTTTTTTTTAATAATTCTCAAAGGGTTAGTGATGTAATTTTTTTCTATTTAAAATAAAACAAGTCCCCTGAATTTTACCTTTTTTTCAATTCAGATTTTTATCTTTCATTTGTTTGTTTTTGTAATTTACCCAAACATTGCCCACATACATGTATGTGGAAACAGGTTGATATGCTGGAATTTCAATTGATCCGTTTAATATAAAAGTTAATATTTTTCTTTTTTTAACAAAGATGGAAAGTCAATTTTTTCCCCATTTTTCATAAGTTTTCCCATCATTTTGTGATTTTTTTGTCAGATGATCAATTTACATTCACTCTTTAAATTGAATCAATATTAATTATTTTTTCCCCCATTAGGATTTTTTTTTAAAGAAAACGTTAGGGGTGTGGTAGAGTGGATTATGAATCGATATCTCAGAGGTGGGCGATATTTCCAAGAAGTTTGCAGCGATTTGAAATGTAAACCAAACCAACCCATATTATGATAGCAGAAACCATCAGTGTATCGGCTTTGGAAATCTGAACTAAATTGGTTCCAAGATTCTTTATACCAATGTTGCCTGGATAATTTACAGGATTTTACTGTAAATTTGAAATAAGATTCATTGCAGGGGGCTTGCCACAAATACAAGACCACCAAGTATTTAAAATATTTACAAATCATGGTCAAATCTTCATTTCAGTCAATGATTTACGTTTGCTCGACTTTGCGAAGTGTGTTTAAAGTGTGTTTGTATACACTGCATAGTGTTTATTATTGACAATGTTATGATTTGTTAACCAACTATGGCAGAACGAAGTATCAGGTAATTCCCATGGTGACCAACGGAAGCTTGCTGATTATACTTTCGTGAGTTCTCAGTTCAACCACACATTCTCAAATTTTGATTTGTTTTAATAATGGAGAGGCACTAATTGTAATTCTGTAACGCTAATCAAAGCAAGTCACACTCTCCACTGATAGACTTTTTAAACAGAATTCAGACACTTTGCATTCCAAAAAGGTTGGAATGTTAAAATTCTTAGATGAATGACATTGACAACCTCCCAGACAGGTTAATTATTGCCCGTGTGTGCGAGTGTGGTGTTTAGAGCTAAGTCTAGATTTTCATTCCCGGAACTCGTAGCTGGATGTTGTCTAGCTTCCAGACATTTGGAAAAAAAAATCCTACTAGGGTAATTTAACTTTAACTCTTAACGTGCCAAAGTCGCAGATCTACACCAAATAATACACATAAAGTCCATACACGTTCAAATCCTCTGACATATTAAGAGTTAAAGACGAGTGCCTGGCATTGCATGTGCAAGCGTGTTTACTCCAAGGAAGAAAGAGTGACAGGGTCTGGAACAGAGACTATGAATGTTCCTGAAATGCTGAGCATAATTGTGATTGGTTAGATTCAACAGGCAGCTCTTTAGCAGCATCGTTTTTTTTTGGGGGGGGGGGGGCATAATTGTTGTCAGCTAGCCCACTTTAAGGTTCATTGACAAACGGTATAAGAGTGTTTGCATCTGATCTGAACATCACAGCACATCAAAATTATGTGAGAACTCTTAGGTTCCACTTCCAGTATCACAGCTCATCACTCACTCCTGATACGATACGGTGGCTGTGCCACTGACCCATGTCAAATACTTTACCAAACTTGGTAAGTTTACATAAAATGGCACACCAACTATTCCACAGGACTTCTATGTTTTAAGTCTTTCCTCTGAAAATTGGTATTATCTGTTAAAGGGATGCACCGTTCGTAATCCATGTACGTTCAATACCACTCGCTTGCCCCTATTGCAAGGCCACGCGTAACAACAAACGTGGAGCTGCAAACAGATTGTTGTTGAAGGTAGGGCCGTGTGCAGTTCGCCTTTCTACGGTTGAATGCATGCTGCATAGGGAAATGTACACAATTTGTGCGTGCTCGTTTTCCGAAAGTATACGGGCATTCCCGAATATTACCCGAGCTGGGCCAGCTCGAAAACATCACGATATGCGACTTTTCGGTCCTTTAACTTATATCACATGATAGGCCTATTCCAAAATAGTAGTGTTATTTTATGAAGTGTTTTTTTTCTGCTTTCATGTCATTGTCTACAGCCCCCTCTCACAGATGTGGATGTTTGTTAGAATGGGACTGAAAACCAATCTATGATCTCCCATAATGCACTGCAGGGAAGCATAAACCAGGTAAGTGAATATCTTGACTTCTTAATTATTTACATATAAAGGCAGCTTTTCTCACAATATCTCTGAGGTCTGTGCTTTAAAGCAGCTATTCACCACACTACATAATAGTCAACGACTAGTGAACATTCAGATCGTTTCATCTTACGAAAAGCGATATGTGATGTGGACAACATCATTCAGGCAAAGACTGAACATGTTCGGTTTTTCACAATGCATAGAGAGTCGTACAGTCGTGCATAGAGATTATTGAGCACACCAGTGAAGTCAAAAGGCACAGAGTGCAGACAGTGCTAATTCAGAATGGTTGGGTGTTTTGATCGTGATGTCAATGACAACTGAAGCAAATAATGACAGGATCGTCCTTTCATCACGTAGGTCCATGCTTTCATGAACAGTCTGGTTGTGATGAATATCCACCTTTAATTTCGGAGGGATGTGGTGCGGCCATGTATTGGCGCTAATTTTGTCAATTGTAGCACACACACTGTGTATTTTTTTTTTTATTTTTTTTTTAAGGGGGTATCAGTTAAAGCCCAAGTATAGTTTGGTCGATCAGACAAATTTTTGGTCAATCTTTCGCACAGTATTCTATTGTTCACCCCAAACATCAGAAAACAACATCACACCTACTGAAAATTGTTTAAAGTGACAAATTATGACCTTTAAATTAAAGGAGAGCGGTATGTACATTACCTATGGGAAATCTGGGGTCTGGGAGTCCCCCCCCCCCTTTCCCGGAGATTTTTTTTAGTAGGCCTAATTTCTCAAAATTGGGAAAGTTTCAGAGCAAGCAAAATTTAGGGTATTTGTTGGTGTATCTAAAAAACATGATTTTGTTAGAATTTCATTTTTTACCATTTACCAAAACTATACTCGGGGCTTTAATATTTATTAAACTATTTGAGCTTTCAAGAATACTGTGTTGCCATGACAACTGCAATGTTGCACTGGCCAGAGAAGTGAGTGAGGATGATGCATAAGCTGAGTTCATGAGAGCAGAATGGAACAGATATGAGACAAAATAACCCCAGGCATTAAGTGATGATCAATACACTGCTAAATTGAAACATAAATTTCAACACCCCAGTGGAGAGTTTTTCTTTTCTGTTATTCAATCAAAACAAACAATTTTTTTTTAGAGACATGGACTGAAAATAAACTTAAATGTCAATCGCCAGCTGCTCAGGAAATAGCAAGCACAAGAGATGCAGCTGCCATTGATAGTTTTTAATACATCCATATCTATTCTATTACCCATAATTTTTTGTGCTTGTGTGTTCATGTGTCTGTGTATGTGCATGTGTGTGTGTATGTGAGGTGTTTGCATGCAACATACATACAGATACAGGCATAAATTTGTTTTATGTGTGTATGTTTGTGTGAGTTATATGTATGTTTGTGTATGTGTGTGTCTGTGTGTGTGTGTGTGTGTGTGTTGTGTGTGTATGTGTGTCTGTGTCTGTGTGTGTGTGAGGATGGGGTTCGTGCGTGTCTGTGTGTGTATGTGTGTGTGTTTGTAAATGCCACCAAATGGGAATATACATATGACACTCCACATTCAGACCAGGGACCATCCGGAAAACGGGGACAGTCTGCGTTTCTAGACCTAGTGCAAATGATTGCAAATTTAAAAAGCAATCTTATGAGGACATCGTCATTTTTTTTAACTGTGCACAAAAATCGTCCTCAATTGCATGTTAAAAATCACTCAGAATTTTACACACATGGGCGTCCCCGGTTGGAATGGAAGTGCATTCCGCTAATTGCGGTTCTAATATCACAGCACCCACACACACACTCACACACATGCCCTCAGTTGCACGTCTGTAATCAATTAAAAATTATGTCCCCGATTGACGGCGAAAACATGCATGTGTGTGTGCGTGCGTGTCTGTGTGTGTGTGTATGTGGTTGTGTTTGTGTGTGTGTGTGCGTGCACATTGTGTGTATGTTCAGCATGGTTCATACAATCAGGAGTATACATGTAAATCTTGAATGTGTGTGTTTATTGTGTATCATGTATCTGTTTTGTGAAAATGCATACCAGCAGTGTTCTAATTCGGAACATTTCAACAACTAAAAATGTGGAGGCAATCAGGAAATGTAAAAAAATATAAAAAAGCGGAAAAGAAAAGTAAAACCAGAAATGTCAGACAGGAGGAAAGGATTAATGTGCTATTGAAGGGTAACTTTGTTTATTGCAGTGGATGACAGATGCCTACTTATTGGGGCTGTAAATTTACAAGAGGCAAAGTACCTGATGACAGTCCTATAGGTTTGGTTATTAATGATGCGGGGGAATGATTGCCATGGCTTCCCTTCTCCTGCAGAGTCTGAGGTTTTGTGTTACTTGATATTGAATGATGAAAAAGTTGTGGATGTGATGGGGATATAATAAATGGTTAGGTTGGGTTGAAGTTGGCTCTTTTACAGTACCTATGGTGTCTGTAAATGAAGCAGGTGAAGAAAATTAACGATTTGTTTCTAATGATATAGGGAATGAATATCATGGATTCTTCCTCGTGCAGAGTAAGGGCTAGAAGTGTTGTGTTTCATTGATGCAAGTAATATGAATGTGATAAGAATACGATAAATGGTTAGATAGTCATAAGTTGGGTTGAAATTAACGTTTTAAGCTGTGTACGTAAGAATATTATCAATGATTGCTATGGCTTCCTTCTCCTGCAGAGTCTGAGGTTTTGTGTTACTTGGTATTGAATGATGCAAATGTGGATGTGATGGGGCTAATGATAGCATAATGGTCAGGTACATATGTAGAAATTTGGGCTGAAGTTAGCTCTTTCAGAGTAGTATTTAAAGCTCAGTGACATGATTAGGAGAAATAAAAAATGCCTTTAAAACCAAACTGGTTGAAAGATATAGAAAATAATACACCAGCTGGAGTAGATCTTCTGGCTGGAAGGATTTGTCTTGAGTTTGTTTACTTAAGGAGAATCAAGCATGAACAGGCCAGCAGTTTAATTCTCTTGAAGCTCGAGAGAATTAAACCCCTTAGAAAGCTACACTTCAGATTTGTCTGTAACAAGTTATTTCAAAATGAGTCAACTGTTGGCTACAAAATTTTCACAGTAAAATCCTTGCATCTGTAGTTTACTTGATTCTAGAATAGTTTTTGCCCCAAGTTGACTACCCCCAATCATGTCATTTACCTTTAACATCAAATCAATCTAAAAAAAATTGTAGACATACATTTTATCTTATGAGAAGTGCTAGAGTTTAAGTATAGGCCTACTGGTCTGAATACTGTATGTACCATTTCTCAATAAAGTATAGGTTGGTAAAATAAGGTAAAAATAGTGTATGATTGAGTTTGCCTTTCTTTGACAAATAAACCAAAAAGTTAAATTGCCTGCCATAAAAAGAACTGCAGGAATTTAGGTCAATACTATCACAGAAGATACATGTACATACATGTATGGTTTTTTTTTAAAGTTTTAAAGGTAACTGCTTTCTAAATGTGCATACTTTTTCCTTCTAGAATTAAAGGAATTTCAAATATTTGCAGGTATACTTGTACACTCACATTTTTCAAATTGTGGACAATCATGTACTACAGGAGCAACCATATTCTTTTCAATAAATTCTTTTGATGGGAGTGCAAATGCACTTCCCCAAGAATGAACATGATGATCAAAGGTCAAAGCATGTTATATTTTTACCTAATATACATTACTGTTATTATTTCCATTTAATAGTCAGAAATCAGATCTTTTCACCGAAATAAAAATTGTAATGTTGCCGGTTGCATCCATTTCATAATGGCATTCCATGTGTAATCGAGTCTGTCGTTGAATTTCCGCAGACGGATGTCTTGACCCAAATGGCCGACCATAAGTTCAAGAATGCAGAACAAATTGTTAATTTGTGCTCAATTTGCTACAAAAAGCCGATTAAATGCCTCTCGGCATTCTTCTTTAGGGAGGAAAATGCTCTCTGTCTGTTTGAATTTTTGTCGCATATTTCTCCCAAATTGTTCTTGCGCATTTTTTTTCTTATTTACTGTTTACGGGTCGTAGCTGGCCATTCACAATGCCTTTGATTGTAACTCGAGTAAAAAGATGTTGTTAACCATTCAAGGGAGCGACCATCGTGGCCCAAATTAACTCATGAAACGCTATGAATTGAAAACGGTAATTATTGCTCGGGGGTCCATTTTGCGTGGATAATGGCCGAGGATCTACGATTCTCGCATTAACAAAGCTCAATCAAAATAGCTCTTTGCAACCATCAGGTCGAGTTCAACTGTTTTATCCAGGTTTAGTAACTCCCAATTTTTTTTTCCATAATTATTTGAAATGTAGCAATTATATCCAGTACAGAAATAGAGCGAGGAGCGTAATTATTGGTGTTTGTAGATAATTTCCCAGTGTATTATAGTCCTAGAAGGATAAATAATGTTGCCTTGTTGTAATAAATACATACTTTGCGAAAATTTGTTTCCTGTGACGTCACTGGTAATGGCTCATTAGGCATTTATCTGAGTAGGTGTTTGCG
>JZLH01S0060187.1:40114-93971 GCA_001188425.1 Eucidaris tribuloides | reverse complement strand
AATTCAGTTTAAAAAAAGTAATTATATATTTAGAACTGTAAAAGCATATTCTTTAATCATAATAGCATGTCATAGCTCAAAATTGGGTATTAAGAAAACAAATTCACGATGTTCAAACTTTGAGAGGGATTTACAGTGTTGGGCCGTAAGTGGTCCGTATAGGACCACATACTTCAGTAGGTGTGACAAAAGGTTGGAAAGTTATGCTGCCACTGGCATGGTATGCAGGATTAAACATTTATCGCTCAGGTTGAGTATAAATTAGACCTAGAACACAGTAGTCTATGGGAGGAAATAGAGTGGGAAATACTGGTGGTAAATACCACCTCAATTTTTATTTTTTTTTTGGAGAATGGGAAATTGTCAGAAATACAAGGGAATACTACAAAATATACTTCATAAATATTTTAGATATTGCCCAGGTATTTTCCAAGTATTTTCTAGCATTTCCCTGTACAGTACCTCCCAATACACCTTGAGTACTTCCCAGCATTTCCCAATATTGCCTAGTATTTCCCATTCAAGTGAGAAATACCTGAATTTCCTGGGAAATTGCCAACCCTGAGAAGGTCACATTGGATTCTGTAGTTTTTCACTCGTTTAAAGCACTAAACGATTACTTGAAGTACTTGCACGCGTATTTTGATTTTGTGTGAAGAAAAAATGGGTTGTTTGTTTTATTCTAAAGAGAACAAGAAATGAGCTGTCATCACCACATTTCTAGTAAGAATTTTAGGAACTGAGCAGAATCAGAATTAAAGGGAGAAGGAGCCAGCAACTAATAGGCATAAGTTAAGAAAAACTTTGAGTTCTTGCCAACCAATCAGATCGCACGTGCACTGGTCTGGAGCTGACCACGCGTGACCGATGCATGCCACCTGACGTGTGTTAGTCGCGCCGTGGTAATGTATGCACTGTTTGAATCGATAAGCTCCTCCCCCTGTATCTGTTTCTGCAAGTTTTATCCCGGGATAAAACTTGCAAAGACGTCAAATAAACACAAATTAACTAATTTATACTTAACCCTTTAGTCACTGAAGACTCTGTAGATAATGGCTTATGGCTCCCTGGAAGGTACAGCAATATCGCCCTCAACGGTGCACAAAAGACAGGCGTACAATGTATACTAGAGCGCAATTTACGGACGGGCGGTTTCGGGCGGTTTTGGGCGTTTCAGGGAACTACGGGTGTACAATGGACACTAAAGCACATTTTACGGACGGGCGGTTTCGGGCGGTCTAGGAAGTAATAAGAGGGGCGGTTTCGGGCGGTTCAGGTGCTAAAGGGTTAAGGGCCTTGCTGAGGGTGAGTATCACATAGTACCTCTTATTTAGGCTGTCTTTATCACAATGTACCAGAATTCTCACAATACTCACAAGTCAAAATGTCATTTTTATTCTTAACTTATGCCTGTTACAGGGTTCCCACAGTCATGGAAAATCCTGGAAAATCCTGGAAAAATTTGTGGTCATGGAAAGTCAGGGAAAAGTCAGGGAATTTGGAAAATTTGTGAAAAGTCATGGAAAAGTCATGGAAATATGTTTTCAAATTTCTGTGGGATTCCTGTACATGTCATGAGTAAGATAGTGGGTGAAACGGATGGCTGTGAGGGGGGGTGGAGGCCATCATAACGTGTCTGATTTTGGAAACCGTGCCAGAAAGGAAGTCATGGAAAGCAGCAATTTAGTCATGGAAAAGTCATGGAAAAGTCATGGAAATCTGTTTTCAAATTTCTGTGGGACCCCTGTGTTAGTTGCTGGCTCCTTCTCCCTTTAAAGGGCAGTGACCAGAACCAAATACAAATACACTGACCTGAGTATACATGTATGTCAAGGCTGGAAGGATTAGTCTTGAATTTAATAAGCATGCATAAAGCAGTATTGAATTAAAGTACAGTTTTGGAATTTATAATAAATGAAATTCTTTGCAATTTTTTTTAGGCCAATCTATCTAAGTCATGGAAATTTCTTGCTCTGAAACTCTCGTATTTTTAGAAATTACTCAGAATGTAAAATGTTGGGGGGGGGGGGTGGGCGGGGGTAACCCAACATTTCCCATATGTAATCATGTACATGTACGTACATGTACTGCTACATGTTCTCCGAAAATTTAACCATCACAGTTTGTCACTATAAAGAATTTTCAGTGGGTTCAGTGGGTGACAATATAATTCTTTGTGGACGATTGACGAAAAAGTTGTCTGATCGACCAAAACTATACTTGGGCTTTGAAATATGACCTTGATAGGAATAGAGCCCGTACATATAGCTACATAACAAATTTGTGACTGTGATTTCTAATAACAGAGGGGAAACATATGACCACAAACGTTTAACAGCAGAAACCTTGATCAGTGTGTACACATGATTCTACAATTATTTGATCCAACTTGAAGACCTCTTCCAATCTGGTCATTTCTCTTTAAAGTAGGATGTCAGATTGCTTTCCACTAGATTCATGAAGCTGGCTGAATGCTGATACATCTTGCATATATATGAGTCATGATCGTACACTGCAGATTCAGACTGAACACAGTAAGAGCTCCCTCTTGTGACCATTCTGCATGTACGTGTCGGTATAATATTGTCATGATGGGAGGTTGTTGCAAGATGCAAGAGTGATTCTGAATCTACACAGAGAAATTAGACATTTTTTTTATTTGCCAGTGTATAAGACGCACCCATTTATAAAGTAACCGCACCCTGACTTTCAACCCCACCTTTTTTCTTTCTCTCTCTCTCTCTCTTTTTTTTATAATAGGATTTTCTTTGTAAAATAGTCTCCTGACCATATAGCACTTTTAATTCAACTTTGTCAGAACCAAAAACTCCATAGACTTTCTATACGATATTCTGAGTGTCCTACTGAAAGAGTTTTAAATAAATGAACGTACCTGGTCATTTCATACTACTGTGGAAAGGTAGCACTTGGCGACGAGTCTGGCACGAGACCAGGGAATTTTGGTGCTAATGCAGTTTTGTATCCAAACAGATGTCTCAGTTTCCAGTAGCTGAAATTTAATTGAAATTTCACACAATATTTCAAACACTAACATAAATTTCAGCCAAATTTTTTTTATCCCAAATCCTCGGTCCAAAATTTTCCCAACTGCATGGTCCAAAAAATTTTCAAGCCAAAATCTTGTCCTACGGCTAACGCTTCAACGGCAAAAAGAGGAGGGGGGTGTTTGAACACCCCCCAAAAAACCCTCAGTATGCCTATGACTGCAGTGCATGTGTACGCACACACACAGACCGAGCAGCCAATCAATTATGGATAAAACTTGATTTTAGAAAATGACTGAAAATGTGAATTTCCACATGATCTAAATTGAAATAAGAGACTAAAATATGAGTATTATAAGCCCTAATTAGCAGTAATATCTTGCATTTTCAGAATTTGTAATTTCTGGCTGAATTTGGTGATTTCACATTTCCACATGTTGAAGGTGTGGGGAATTTTTGCTTATATAACAAGGAGGGTGCTGAGAAACAAATGAAAACTTAATGTTTCTAAGTATTTGGTGCTACATGTAAGTTTTGAAGAAAATGATACGAGGGCTTTCTATCTGTAATTCAAAACCTAAAGTCAATTACGTACATACTTTCATCTTGTAATTATTTTGTGCTTTTATATATGTTTTTAAGGTTAGTGACATCATTGGGAACACTTGAAAATGCCTCAAGAACCAAATGAATTGAAATATATACCATTTGTTCACTAGCAGATGTGGATCTCCTACCTGGGAGGATTTGTCTGTAATTTGTTTACTTAAGGAGAATCAAGCATAAACATAGGAGTATCTTATTCTTTTGCCGGGTAGGATAAAAATAAGCCCCATAGAGAGCCACACAGCAGGTTTCCATGCTACTAGTGATATTGACATTGTTTGTTTTAGAATGAGTGAACGTTTGACTACAAGATTTTCACAGGAGAAGCCTTGTATAGTTTACTTGATTTTAGAGTAGTATCAGCCCAAGTTGAGGACTACCCCCAATCATGTCATTTACCTTTAAATTGAATGATTGTTGGTTCATTTGAAGTGATAATACATGTAGTAAGTATATTGTATTGAATGAGAAACTTGTTAGTGATTGATTTGCACTCATTTGCATACAGTATGTGCTGGACTTGGACTTGTATGTTACAACTACAATTTTATGTGAAAGAAAAATTGAGCAACAAAGCTACAAGTGTAACATACATGTTAGCCAGGCCACGGTTCTAGACCGAAAATTTAGGGGTCTACTGGGGGACCTTCATCGCTGCCAAATCCTATGGTCCAAATTTTTTCTCTTCATCCAGCCGCCCGACAAAATCGCTTAGCGGGGGGGGGGGGGCGGGGGGGGGTAGGAACGGACAATTTTTCCATTCAATTCGTGTCAAATTTTCCATTCCAATTTGAGGTCAAAAATTTTTTTACGATCAACTCAGTCGTCGAACAAGGTCGCTTCAGAATTTGTCTACCTCCCGAAATTTTATTGGGGGCTTAACCCCCAAAGCCCCCCCCCCCCCCCCCGCTGAACTGCACCTCCGATGTGTAGTGTTGTACTTTTAATAGTAGCAGTAGTAGTATAGTGGCAAGTAGTAGTAGTAGTATATAGTAGTAGTAATGGCAGATATTGCATTTCTACTGTTGTATTACGTGCCTACTACTACTGGGTCATGTGTCAGTATGATGGAACCCCTGCTGTACAGGCACCTGCAAAATATGAATTTTGACACTCTTGCATCTTAAAACCAATATAACTCAAAACGTTGAGTACTTAAAATCAGAAAAAAAGCTAAAACAAAAAGACTATAGCAATCTGGAAAAGCTACGGTGATGCTATCGCAGAGAAAACAATCTCAATCACCCCGCCGAGGTCAAGTTGCTACTACGAGGCGTGTCCCCGCTCGAAAAACAACACCCCACCGCGAGATGGGGAATCACAAAAGTATGTTCTGTGATATTCATGATGAGCAACCTCCAGTACACTTCGTCAAGTATTAAAGGTCATTGCGCTCACAACTTGATGTTCATATCTGCTGAAAAGCACACTTTACACTTAAGACAACATGTTGATGGCATTTACCTACCTTTTTTGATTTTCAATGGGGTGATACAGGCATGTGACAAAATACCGTTTAAAAATTCCTGCTGTTGCGATTTGTTACCAAAAACATAATTACACTAATTAAACAACACAACTTTATTGTTAAACCCCAATAAACAAATTTGAGAGATTAAATAGATAGATTATTGTTTAATAATGGTCTAGTTAGGCGTGTATTTCATTACAATTTCCAACCAAAATGGTAGCCTAACGTCGAACTACTTGTGCTGTCTTAGCACTGCCAGTACATATCATGCCATAATGTGTACAACGCAATGGCACAAGCATAGGCGATACACAGTATTAATGAAGTAATTAATACCTAAAGACAATTAATTTAATTTACTCACTGAAGATTGCTGAAGTACCACATGTGTCACAGTTAGTCAGATGAATCATAACTCCCAAGTTAGATATCTGCTCGCAAATAGAGGACAAAAACAAAACGAGTAACAGTGAACTTTAGCAATTTCTCCGTAGAGAATGTACACATCATCGCCCGCTTACTCCTTCCACCCCGCTTATCCACCAGATTTTCCTCGTCATAACATTTTTGCATTTTGGCTACTTACAGAAGTCCTGTAACTGCAAGCATTACTGCATCAGATATCCAAACAGAGAGTCAATTTTGCATGTAGGAATGAGCCCAAATTCATTTCATAAATTGGATACCAAGGATTAGCTCTAGATGCACATCAAAGTTTAATTAAGAAGACGGACTGGAAAAATGTAACGCACCAGGTAACTTTGGGGGGTCCACCATACTGACACATACCTCACTGACTCACTTCACCACCACTATGATTCACTACTCACTAATACTACTATTACTACTACTACTACTACTACTACACTACTTACTACTACTATTTCTACTACTACTACACTATTTCTGTTACTAGTACTACATGCACTACTACCACTATTACTACTGCTACTACTATATGTACTACTTGTACTACTACTACTATGTACTACTTGTAGCAGTAATTATGATCTTTTTGTCTCTTTCATGATGTACAGTACATGTAGTGATACAAATTCACCCGTAAGACCTCACTTTTTTAAAGAATGGTAATCCACCATACTATTTCATCAAGCTACACAATCTCTTTGTCATCGTCTGCTATTCAAAAGCCTAGTGTAGTCTAGTCCTTGCCAATTGTGACAAGTCCAACACACGACATCGATACCCAAGATGGAATGAAAGAAAAAAGAAACAGAAGAAAAAAATGCAGGAACAGCCCACTCAGCAAATGTAATTTTCCACCAGTTGTGCCGCATGTCTGGTGTATATGTACCCATGGTGCGTTCAATATCACACGAAGATCCCATCAACCCAGACCTCACGTCCACATAATGTGTTGTGTCTGCATATCCTAATGAATAATTCATGACTGTATTACCTCAATATTTTCGACGTATACCTATATTCCCCTAAAATTTATATCACCTTTAAACCGTTCACCCTTTTTAATACAAATCATGTATTAAGTGCATCTTCCTGAAGTAAGTACTGAGTGACTCTGGCCTGTGGAGCATGGAATTGTAATGTTTCGGAGCTCTGTTTGTGTAGGGAGCCCCTACATTTAGCTGGGCCCATCGTGAAGGGAACATTGCATGCATAATCTTCTGCAGCACAGGGCAGCACATTAGCTTAATGGACAGAGCAGCACACGATTCATGTGTGGGTCTTTCTGTTACTGAGATATGTACATGTTTGCTAGTACACCATCTTCTTTGAGATAGTTGGAATTGAAAAAAAAAATAAAGATAAATGTACTGTACTGTACAATCCATTTCCTGCTATCAGTTTGAATATTCCAAATTTGAACATTCCCCCCCCAAAAATAAAATAAACAACAAAAATTAAGTGATGGTAAAAGTGAGTGTTTGAAGAATTATTTATAGCAATCAGGGTTGTAAGAGTTCAGCTTTTTAGCTAGATTTCAGCTAGTTTTGTTTTTGATTTTTAGCTTATTTTTCTCGCTTTTTGTGAATTTGTGAAGTCCTGTACAAAAGTATAGAGCTATTGCAATTTCAGCTATTTTTACTTGTGCGTCACTCACACCCCTGTGGCATTGATTACACAAAAATATCTACAGTGCAGCTGCTGTAGGTGTTTTTTTATAATGGAATGCAATTCAGCATTGTTGGTTCGTTGGTAATTAACGCCATTGCCTCCTGGGGATTTGGCAATTCCTTTAGAGTTAGCACAGGGCAAGTTTGGTTCATGTAGTAAGTTGGTAATCATACCCGCCAAACATATGCTGAACCTCACGGGGGGGGGGGGGGGGGGGGGTTGAGAAAGGGGCTGGCTGTACGACGTTTTCGAACTGACTGTTTGTGCCATCTTTCAAAAGTGGAAAGATAGCTACATTCAGATTCGCATTGAAAGGATAGGTTTGTCCATTACCTTTCAACGTTGATAAGTTTCTTACCTGTTGGAGGTGAATGATTTCAATATATTAGATGGCTAGTACAGTTACGAAAGATGTGGTTGGTCCACAGCTGTCACATGATACGCTTTTGCTAGGATCGGAAAATGTTATATTTTCCCAGAGCGTTATATTTTCCCAGCTGAATATATTTTTGAACGTCTACCGCCCTCGTACGGTTCAATAGACCAATGCGTGTGTGTGTTGGCTATGGAGAAAGCTTTGTGCGACGCAAACCGCTGAAAAGACCTTTTACCCTTAAAATGAATAATTGGTCAAAGTGATATTTACCCGTATGGAAATAAAAAAAAAGTCACTGTCTTTCAGATTCATACATTTTACGGACGGCAGGAATGATTTGGTGTCATTTTTGTAGCATTTGTTCATGATTTTCGGCCTTCGGCGTAACTTTCATCCAACACCGTGAGTATGTGCGTGACGTCACTAGTGTTGTGCAATCGATAGTGCAATCGGTATCGTCTGCTAAAGTGAGTCGGTGTCGATTTTCTTTCCTCAACACACACCGAACTGAAATCACCACTATAAGCGTAATCAAGGCCATCTAATATAACAGATATCAACTGGTTGGGGGTGTAATGTAACAATCTTGGACCGTCAGTGAGTTATATTTTCCCTGTGCATATTTTTCCTCGCGCTGCGCGCATCGGGAAAATATAATCCCTTGGGAAAATATAACTCCCTGATGGTCCAAAGATGTTATATTACACCCTGTACCAGTCAATATGATAATATCGCACCCGGAAATAGACCTGCCCCATGATATCTTGTATTCAGTCCCTGCGAGTTAATATACAAATGATGCAGTGGTGGAATTAGGTCCACATTATGCTGTTCCTATTACAAAGGAGTTTATTCAATGTCATCAGCTAGACCTCCCTGGAGGCCTAAAATCCTAGAGCTGAACCTGAAAATGTTAAATATGTGAATTAAATATTACTGTGCAATCCTATAACATTCTGCTTCAGTTGCAACAGGACACATACAGAGACTCCAACTCTCCGTTTTTCGGCCGGAGATCTCCGCTTTGAGTCTTTTTCACAAAATCGCTCCCGCCCTCGCGCTTGAGTTTTAATTTCTCCCGCCTAGCTGTGTTTCTCCATTTTTCTCGCCGCCAACCACCTTTTTGAAAGAAAGAATCTGAATCGTAGTTTGACCCTATAGTGTTGTCAATATGGTCAAATAAGCCTAAGATAGCACGAGAGGGCATCTAAAACCTTAAATGGTGCCTCCGGCACAAGGAATTTTGTGCTTTATGCTGGTGATGGGCTACGCGCACAATGAACCAGATGTCTCCCGTTTGCTAAGGGGTCTCGGCGGGAGAATCTCCCACTTAAGAGGTGTTAAGGGTTGGAGTCTCTGCACATATTGTGATGGCTTGATAATGAATACAGATATTTGTAAACAAACTGTATTTAACCCCCCTCCCCCACCACCATTTTTTTTCTGGATCTGCGGTGTCTCTTTAATATTCCAATAAAATGAAGATTCACTTAAACACTGTCAAGTGGGCATGACCACATGAACATATGGAATAAAGAAGTATCACACTTAATAGGGAACAGAAGTAGAACTCCACGGAATTGAGTGAATAGTTTCTCCATGTCGTGAAACTTATATGGCACATTAGCTCACTTTTAATTGAGAGAGGAAATATGCAATGTAAATGTCAATCATAATAGCAATGCTCTTCATATTTTGCCTATCCAAGCAATTTATACTGCTAGACATTGTCACCTATCAATGTACAGTTCGAACTCGATTAACCGGCTACGTTGGGACCAGCAGCCATCCGGATAAGTGATATGGCCGGATAAGAGAGATAATGTACAAACACACTATAGGGGGGAGGTACACATGCCATAAGTTGTTGTATAAACAACCCAAAGACCATGCACAAATTGCAACAGACCTCCCACATCGGACACTTAATTTACTGTCCCTGATAACCAGCATGTTTCTGTGTACATTTCTGATAAAGGTGTATCAATTACATGTAATGACTGATAAGCCCATTGTCCGGTTAACAGAGATCTCCGTATAATCGATGGCCGTATAACCGAGGCCGAACTGTACATGGCATTGGAATCCATGTAAATGCAGGTTCTTGCTAACAAATAGTCAAGATCTACATGTACCATAGATGTCTACTTCTAAACTTTTGGAATTCCTGTAATTGTAAGTTTTAAAGACATCGTATTACCGTATAACAATATTTCCATTAAAAAAAAGGTGAGCTACATGATTCCCCATGCTACTAGTGTCTTTGAGAAGGTCTAAAAATGAAGCCTTGAAAAAATTACAGTTCAAAATGATCATTAACTGCTTCAAAAAGGTAAAACATCATTGAGAGACCATTCCAGTTTTCCCCCATAGACTGCTGTGCTGCAGAATTTTTATCAGCCAAGAATAATTCATGTGCCAATTTTTATCTGAAGGCCTACATATTTTACAAGTGACAGCATAACTGTCTGAACTTTTGTGTTCTAGTGTGTTTATTTGTCCATTCAAACACTGAGATATGTTAGATAGCAAAGTTTGACAATCTTTTTAAATGGGTCTTCTACCATGTTATATCTTTAAATTTAAGTGCACACCAAAACTGGAATTACCTTGCTTCAAGATTGTATATTTGTGCAAAAAGACTTGCTCAGTACAAGTACCTGTACCTGTATGGTATGTATACCCGTAGGTTGATCCATGTTAAGGCCAACAGTAACATTCATAACATTCACTGCTGCAGGAAAAAAAACATAGTTGCACATTATGCCCTTTGGTAGAGAATAGAAATGAGAGATTTAATATAATGAAATGAGGACTCTTGTAAAAATTCTTCCACCCTAGGGTTTAGAGAAAATCTGTAGTTGAATGTTGGAAATCAGATCGACGTTCAAACGTACAGTGATATAGAAACTTGAGAAATCACATTTATTAGCTCCTGGCAGGCCATTCTTATTTTAATTTTCATGTGCGATAGAGTCTCGATTGTAGCTGGGGGTATAAACAGGGTGTTTGTGAATCGACATGGCTCGACTTGACTCTCGATCAGCGTGTGGTGGTTGCGAGTGTTATCTCTGTTTTGTCTGCATCGTTTGGACTGATCAATAACTAATATTGCATTGGCATTTGGAGAAGAGGCAAGTTGACAATAAGTGTGTTTTCTTTTCCGTGTTTTTTTCTTCTTCTTCTTTGCTAGGTGACAGACGGGGGCAAGATGGTTTGTGACAAAAAGATTTGATGGGCGCATCTCGTAGTGGATGCTCAACACGCATTGTTTTGACAAGGCTCTCGCCAGCTCATGTTTGTGTTATATAACATGACATGTAGTGTGCGTGCAGTACCAGACTGGACTCAAGGCAATGTCTACAATGTTAATATCACTGCAAACTGAATAGAATGTAAGTCTTTTTTTTTTACTTTGTTTTCATTTCTCTTACAAATTTTGACTCTGTTATCAAATTTTGTTTTCTGTATTTACTCTTTTCTTCACCACGTGCAATAAATCCCAAACTTACAAGATTATTTTACCTGAATTGTATGAAGTATTACATGTGTACATCTCTGCACCAAAAGGTGAACTTAGTGGGTGTGCGCATGATAACCTCAATATCAGAGCTTTATCAATTAAAATTCTTATATACTCAAGAAAATCTATGTTTTTGTCTCTGCAGCGTATTTCTGTACCTGCTCTTCACATTCTGCAAAAGTCCTACCGAATTTACAAGGAATTAAAATGTCGTTTGACTTTCAGAAAATTTCCTTTAACATATGTGTGCAAGCCTCCACATTACGGCTACCTTTATCATGTAGTTTCTTATTTTCTCACAGGGAGTAGGCCTTTATGTTCTTTTTTCCAATTCCTCCTCTGATTTTGAGGATCTGCATTGGGATGTAAATGCATGCTGCTGGACCAAGCGATATACATGTAGTGCAGTGGGAGAGAGGGTGCGATGTCTATCTAGTCATTGTGAAGGTGGCTATTTTGGATTTTGCTTCTCGTAGGCTTCAATTGATGTACTATCAATCATGTCAGGTGGGAGGTGATTTCAAGCTGACAATTCGTCGGCGGTCATCCGAACTGTCGTATCGCGATACGACAGTGCGAAACTCATTTCAGAGAAAATCAACTTCAAAGTTTACTATAATTGCCACTTTTTGTCCCAAGCCTTACAAGATTTTTATTGCTAGAAATATACATGATAGGAAAGACCAAGACAATTGCTTAACATTTATATCTTTATTTTTACACAGAACCAAGAATCAGAGAAAATATCACAGAAGAGCTACGTGCTTGTAATTTTGGTTTGAGCGGTTTAGATTTTCCCTGTACTAAAACGCCATAGGGAATTCAACAACGCTGACCGCATTTTCAATACGCGCGATCAAGCAAACCGTCTCTCTTTCACGTGCAAAGTCAATGCAGCACAGATATGCGTGTTTTCTGACCGCCTATTTGCATATTAAGTGCGCGCAGTTGTTGTTTACTGTGCTACAGTACACGTTTCCAATGGGATTTGCGCATTTTATCAAAAATTTATATGACATTGCCTTTAAAGTCTCCTCATATCTCAGAAAATAAAATAAATTGCTGCCTAGAAATTTAACCATGTATAGAGTAGGACTTGTACTTTTATTTTCTGCAAAAATCTCAAAATCGAAAAATTGACCAAAATCGACTGATACGACGGTTTGGATGAACGCCGACGAATTAATCACATTGATCACAGAGAATTTTTTAATTGTCCAACTTTTTTCTACAATCAACACGATTGCCATGACTGACCTTAAGATCTGGTAAGATCACCACGATTACTCCACGATGAAGTCTATGATTTCAATCGTGGCACAAATCGTGATAGAGGGAACATAGCTTTACAGACAGCTGCTTGTAGTCCATTGGCCTGGGCTTTGCCATTGCTCCATTGGCAACAACTTGCTCCCATCATTCTGTTTAAACTCATTCAATACTAGAGCCTGTCCAGAGTATAATAATCACTACAAATTTGCTTTCTCATCAAATCGGCAACATACTGGAATAGTCTATTATATATAAAGGGTAATGGGTAATGATGTGTCAAACAATAGCCTAATTAATTAATGATTTATTGGTGAAATTTTTATGATCTTATTTTTCTTATGAAATTTAAGACTAAAAATAATTTTTGATTGAATAACTTTCACTTTTAAAAGACATAAAAAAGAAAAACACGTCCGTAAAATATGTTTCTCAATTAGTTCAATACATCACCCACTAACAAAGTGGAACAACCCAAAGCCTCGACATCATCATAACAACAGCCGTTGCCAATTTGATAAGTTTATGAATATTCTAGTTAAATCTAATTTTAAATATTCATAACAAAATGAATATTCATTATGACATTGTAGCACCCAGTTCATTGAATAGCTGATATTTTTCTCTATTTTAGCATATTCATTAGATGGGGTAAATACAGCCACATTCCAAGATAAAAAGGCAAACCACAATTATGTGGTCCTAGTATTGAATGGGTTAAGCCGCTCTCCTCGTGATAATTTTATGCATGGCGGAGCACCAATGACTATGTGTTTACACTGCACAGAGCATTGGCCTGTAATACATGTACTAGTAGTAGTAGTAGTACTACTACTACTACTACTTCTGTACATGTACATGTATAACAACATGTTGTCCTTATAGGGTAATGAGTTTTGGTGTGCTCCCGTGACCTCAACAAGCCTATTGATGTTTTAGGGACAGCAATTTTCTGTTTCAAAAAAAGACCTATTCCGTTTCAAAAAATTTTGAATTCCATTTCAGCTTGCCTGAAAAATGGAAATTCTATTTTGCCATAATAATAATAATATTCCGTTCTTATATAGCGCATAACACACGTAGCTTATCGCACATCCCTATGCGCTGTTTATTATTACCCCCATGGTCATGACAGACCTGTACATTTAGGCTAAGCAGCTGTTACCCACTTGAAGCTATAAATGACCCGACCAGGGTACCCATTTATACACCTGGGTGGAGAGCAGCAAAGCAGATTAAAATGTCTTGCTGAAGGACATTAATGCTGGGTGGGTATTCGACTCGAACTCGAGACCTCCAGATTATCAGGCATCTCGCCACAGCACCTCTGCTGCTGCCACAGACTTTGTATAGATGAAAAAGTGATAATTCCATTTACATAAAACTTAATACAAGTATACATAATTGTTTTGCTGCCATTTGTGTGCTTTCTTGAAGATCATGGTTTTGCTTTCAAATTTTGAAAATTTTGAGAACAAAGATTTTCCATTTGAAATTCACTTTCTGTTTCAAAGGGTCATTTTCATCAATTCTGCTCATTTTCTGCAATCATAGAAAAATCACTGTCCCTAGTGTTGAATACGTGAGATAAGCAACACTGATGTAAAAGAATATATAGACCTCCCCATCCCCCCCCCCAAAAAAAAAGTATTACCACCCACTTTTGCAAAAATAAATAAGTATTCAGTGATGGTGGTTTTCCGGCAAAATTGAGAATTCAGACCCAGCCTAGGCCATTTATTTTCAAATCATATTTCATGTTTTTTGTTCATTGTACAAAAAAGTTGACTAAGGTGATTTTCAAGACATCTTATAAACTCTAAAATGGCATCCCTGATTTATGCCGATGGGATTTCTTTTTAATACTGGCATACATGTACATTTGATTTTTGGTTTAGTTGAAAGGCACTCAATACTAGTGCAAAACAGTCTGATAATCCTTTTTGAAACCAAAATAGTATGAAGCAGCACAAATTGAGAATATGACCAACGACTTATCCCTCCATTCGGAACCAGTTCGTGCGCGCACGCTGCTTGCATTGTTGTTATTTCTGCTGCATGCGCCCGGGCCGATTGCTTATCTAGCCTGGAGATACAGCTGGTCTCCGCGCATTTATTATCAATAATTGGCTCAAATTCTTAAGCCCATGGCAGCTGAAATTGGATTGCGGCCGGGCTTTTTGTAGTCTTGTTAATAAAATGGGATCAGCGAAACCTGCATGGTATCGCAGCTTTAGCCAATAATTGCTCAATTTTTGTGTCGTTTGCATGATTGGCCTTTGAGTGTTTGCCGCAGTGTTTTGGTAGACTCGTCTTTTGTTGTCGAGGAAAATCTCTTGGAAGATGGAAGAGGGGTTTTGAGCAATAAGCATTAAATGGGCGAAAAACTCTACATTTGAGTTTTCTCAGTCCATTTGACTGTAATTGCCAAACACTGATGTTGTTACGTGACCTGGTAATCACAGTGTATCATTTTTTTGAGTAAATATTTTCCATTTGCTCATATACATGGTATGTACGTGCTGTTAGTAATAATGGAGTGAAGAACTTCGGAATAGTTTTCAATTATCATATTTCTGTAATATAGGTGTATTATTCAAACTTAAATTCATTGATATTGAATTATCCCTCTAAAGAACAAACAGCAAAATCTGTTAAGTTTTGACCATCATCTTATAATTTGCAAAATCACTACATTATGTTTTTATTCAAGATGAAGAATATTTAACTGTATGTGATCGTGAAGTGAAGCAAAGCATCCAATAATGTTAACCCCCTCAGTACTGTAATGTACTCACAATATTACATGTACATGTAGAGTGTATGCATGCAATTTTGATGACCTACAAACACTTGGACTGTCAACGAAGTACATTTCTTTGATCCTATCACGACCACCACTTCTTAATTATGTGCATCTTAAGTACACTAAGTAGGTGTCTTTTCAAAGAGATATACATGTATAAATTTGTTACATAATGTTACACTCAAGACAACAGGATATGGTATAGCACTTTTGCAAACGTTATTCATAAATGTTGGGCTGATTACCTATTTAGAATCATTCATGTGGTCCACAAACCACGAATGGAGACCAGCAAAAAGGAGAGTACCAAACTGTGGGTAACAAATAATATGGAATTACTATTTCGGACACTGCCGGACACACTTGAGACACGGTGATGGTGATAGGAAAAAATTTAAAGAACAAGCCTAGTACAAATTAATGATGAGATATTTGTGCCAAAAGGACGAAAATTTAGATTAATGACAACACTGTCTGTATCGTATTTTTGTCTTTCTCTTCTAAAATTCATATCTGGTTGAAATATAAATATTAAGATCATCATGACAGTGCATTCTGCTTGTGATTTCATCAGCCCTTGTTTTCATGAACCCTATCTTTGCAGCCCCAAGGCTTTTGTTGGAGGTGAAGATTTAAATTCTTACATTATGCTCTATAAACCCCTTTCAGGGTGTGCAATTCATGAACACAATCAATCTTTCATGATAGAAATCTTTCTTGAATTCATGATAATTTTCTGAAATATTACATGAAAACATGTTGCCTATGATAAAGCAATCAAACACTGGCAGACAATCAAATATGACAGAGCTTTGTAATTTTTTTCTTAAACCAAAGTGTGTGATATATTTGATATATGTAGGCCTATACATGTATGTACATACATCTCACAATGTAGGCCTATATATCTGCATTCCTTTGCATTGTGTATGTTGGACACTTACCAATGTGAAGCTCCCACATATACATGTACCATTAATTATTAATAAGAAACTGATACATTTTAAATCTTTCTCTGTTCTTTGAGACACATTCAGTGTTTTCCAATTCTTCCATCGACAAATGCTAAAAAGGATTAGGACCCTATACAGTATAACCTCCTTCGTACGTAATAATTTCTAAATTCCGTGGTACAGTGCTGAAATCCCTTTTCCCCAAAGGTACACACTTGCATGCTGCTTTTAGTAACTAAGGTAATTTACTACCGAAATCCATTAACGTCATAATGTTAATATTTCAGTCCATCGCAGCTCAGATGCTGCCCCAGTAAGTGATGTCGGGTTAGGAATTAGCAGGCTGGTGTAAGGATCTTATAAATTTTCCATAAATGTATGAATTTTTAACGGAAGTACACTTTGCCCATTGTACATAAGACCTATGAATTTGGGTCAGTGAAAAATAAGTATAGTTTTTTCTTTTTGTTAGAGGATATTTGTGTATTTGTATTTGGGCAGTTCCAAGCAAACCAGGACATGACCCCCAAAATTTCAAATATATCGTATCATGACAAATTTGGTATCATATGAAAGCTAAAAGTCTAAATTTTCAATATCTGTTAATGGTTTGTGCTTTTTAGTGCATTTTAGGGTTAAAAATAGAATTTTATTCAATTTCATTTAAAATTGCCAAATTTGCACTTTTTGAGTTAAATTTCATGTGTAAGAAATGCACCTGGAAAGTGAAAATATACATCGATTTTACTTTGTTATGAAAGCATGATACATGAAAAAATACTTTTCACATCATTTTTTTGCTATGCCGTCTTCGTTCCACATCAGTGAGCACAAACGTGAATTCACCTCAAAATGTCACGCCGTAACCACAAAAATGCATATTTTTAAAATATTTAAAAAATATTGGATCAAATGCAACAATAATTTATTTGCAAATCATGAGCATCTATACCTATCAATTACATGCACTTTTTAAATTTGAATGGATTTTGTTTGAGAATTAAGGCCATTTAAAATGTGTCACGCCGTAACCATTTTGCTTACGGCGTGACATCCCATTGAATTGCATGTACACTTTGACCAAAGCTCACTCCCTACAAGAGAGTTTCAAGAGAGACATCAGGGTGTCATGCTGTGAGGGTGTGACCTGTTCTGTGAGGTTTTAATTGATATGCAAATGAGTTCTTTGTCAGCAGGCTTTGTGCACTAGCATTTATGTATGGTTTTTCCTCAGACAATGACATTGGGATCATCCTCATTCACATCAAAAGATGCCCCCTGGCATATAGCAGCATTCTGATTCTAGGGTCCTTGGTAGGAGTTACATGTAAGACAGTAGTCTGTTTTGAGCTAATGCTTTGTGTTAAATGTGTACTATCAGCTAGATTATGCAAGTATAGAACGCTACTTGTGAAACATCAAATTTGCTTAACCCATGAACTGGTAAGAGGTTTTTGAGAAATTCTAGATTTTTTATTTGTTTTTGAAAAAAAATTAACTTTAAAAATGTATGTGTTTTTATTGTTTTATGAAGATATACACCATTTTTTAGAGCAAAAATTGAACTTTTTCATAAAAATAACTCTGGTATGAAGAATTCAATCAATTTTACATTATGTAACATTAAGGTCAAATTTGAACTTGGAAAAATTGATAGTTTATCTAAAAAATATGAGAAATTAAGATATTTCTCATATTTTATGAATTTGTCTTCCAATTTCCTATTTGAATTTGTACATTCACATGTAGGGACAGTGATTTTCCATTTCAAGAAAAGGCCTTTTCCTGTTCCAAAAAACTGGAAATTCCGTTCAACGCTTGTCTGAAAAATGGAAATTCCGTTTTAACCATAGACTTTTGTAACATCGAAGAAAAATGACAATCCGTTTTACATAAAACCTGATAACAATATATTTCTCCGGCTGTTTTTGTGTTTTTGTGTCAACTTTTCCTAATTGTTGTTCTGAGTTTCGTGTTTTATCCTTTCAAAAAGTAAAATTTGGAGAAAAAAGGAGGTTTTCCAGATTTTCCGTTTGAAAACTTCATTTTCCGTTTCAAGTTGTGATTCCGGAATTCCGTCTGTTTTTCCGTTATGTGCGGAAAATCACTGTTCCTACACATGTCAGGAATCTTTATCAGCTTATTTGACCTTTGACTTACCTTATTTGACCTTTGAAGCCGCCATTTACCATTAAGTCCTATACATGTAGGGTATCTACGCATACATTTATTGCAAATGGCCCAATACCAAGGCCAGTAGAAAATACAAGTTTAATATTTGACCTCATTTGACCTTGACCTACATATGTGACCTTTGAACCCAAAATAACATTGAGGTCCCTTGTCAACCATCTACCACCCCAAGTTTGGTTACAAGCTTGTGTTAAGAGATTACGTATTTGGGCCCAGTTGTGGGCTCGTCCCCTGGGCCCCCAGGAGGGCTGGGAATTGAAGAAGATGGTTTATGACATAAAAGAGTTTTGATAAATACTTAATTTCGAACTTAGTTTGGATCAAAACAAAATTTCAGGAATGTTTCCTAATAGCAAGGAGACTAGTCAATTTGCAATTGCCTGTGTGCTGGATGTTGTCCAGATGTCACGCTGTAAACCGTCACGACGTAACAGATATTGATTTAGAAGTTTAAGTCATAATGAAAAATATAAATCAATTTTTTTAAGAATCCGCGGACATATTAAACTAGAAACATCACGAATCAATCAATAATTAAAGTCTTGTTGACAGCCATTTGGAAGTCACAGAGTTGACAAAATGTTTTTTGTCAATTAATGCATGTTCCATTTTATGTCAACGCGTAACCGATGAATTATGGAAATTCATATCTCATTTAATTCATGGATCACTGTAAAAATTTTGGCATTTTGAAAAGTGGGTAACCACAACTATTGCCATGACCATTATTGTTGTGATAAAAGATTAAAGTGTGCATGATAAATCCGTTTGAATGCTGAAATTTGTTTCTGAATGTCACGCCGTTACCTTGGAACTGCCCATTTGTATAATGTGTTTGTGTGTGTAATTGTGTGTACACTTTACTTGTATGTCTGTACTGTATGTGGATGTACATATGTATACACACACACACACACACACATACACCATGACACAGACACAAACACAGACACAGACATACAGACATACACACACACACACACACACACATACATATGCCAGGATACAGACACAGACACAGACACACAACACACACACATGCAACACACACACACACACACATACATGTTTTTGCCATCAATCGAGGACGTAATTTTTAATTGATTAATAATATGCAAATGAGGACCTTTGTGCGTGTTATTTGACGGTCACCCGCGGACACACTCGGTTCCAACCAGGGACACCCATGTGTATAAAATTTTATGTTTGATTTTTAACAGGAAACCGAGGACGATTTTTGTGCACAGTAAAAAAAAAAATGATGATGCCCTCAAACGATTGCTTTTTAAATTTGCAATCGTTTGCACTAGGTTATGAACCATGGACCGTCCTCGGTTCAAACATCGTCCGTGGTCTGATAGTGGAGTGTCAGACTTTCGTCCGCGATTGACGGCATTAACATACGCACACACACGCACACACACACACGCACGCATGCACACACACACACACACACACACACACACACACACACACACACACACACACACACACACACACACACACACACACACGCACGCACGCACGCACGCACGCACGCACACACACACACACACATACATGTATACACACACACACATACACACATACACCGTGGCATTTAGCAGTATATTCCTTTGCCATGTGTGAGTGTAAAAATATCATTATCATCATCATGATTAAAAAAATATATATTAATTTTACAAAAATTCAGAGGGCTTCTTCTTTTGATTTTTACATTATCTTTATCAAAGGCAAAACAGGTTTGAATTGAACAACTTTTTCCAGTTATTTAATAAAAACTAACCAATATACTATTACTTAGCACAAATTTATTGAAAGGGTAATGCATAGTAGAAGTTTTTATGCTGTAGATTTGCTCCAGTAACGTGTTGCAAGTTATTAAGAAATACCATTTCTGCTCTAATCTTAACTTTCTTTAAATCAGAAATTCAATCACAATACAGGCTGTCTACAATATTTATTTGAGCATGCTTTCTAGATTGAAATAACTGATCGGAATATTACCATGACTGGTGTGCATACATGTTGCTGCCAAGATGGATTGAGGTACTGTATTTATGCCGTTTCTAGTTATTTTCATAGTTGTAAATCATAAGAGGTAAATTCGTGGAGCGTGTGTGGCATAGGTTAATGTTCATTACTGCTTTCCCCACACAATTTTCAATTCAAATTTCAATTTATTTCCTCAGTATAAAACACTCAAACCAACGATTAAAACTTGTAAACAAAAAAGGTTATTAGATTTTTACAGAAAATGAGATATGTGAGACGCTCCGACGGTAGGGGGCAAAAGTCGCAACGGACGAAATCACAGAAAACGCCAAAAACCAACCCAAACCACTATTTTGGTGAAATTTTTTTTATTTCAGTTTTGAAAAGTTTGATATCTATTTTATCTAATGTGTGAGTTTCAGCTTTGGATTTGAATTCTAAATACCCCAAAACAGCGATTTTCCAAACCCTTTTCGTTGGGTCAAGTTGTCGTTCAAGCGAACGATCGTCCGAAACCGGGTTGCTAAGGACAGTGTCACGTGACATCGGCACGCGGCGTATTTCCAGTATCCTAGCTTTTTCACAGACATTATACTTGGTGTGTGACTGTATGCATGAACATGTAATGCTTTACTTTTTTAATCAACAACATGAATGAAAATAAACTCGAATAAGCTCGGGAGGGGTACAGCTACTCCGTCCTAACGCTCGTTTAGAATTTCTATTCATTAAACACTCTCTTTTTTCCCCTGAGTCCCATGCTTTTGACATAGAAATTGTTTGGAATTCTCTGTTTGATTTCGGAGTGCTATAGGGATATTTCAAGAACAAAAATGCGTAATCCCTCATTCAGCAATCCAGTGCCGATCACAACCCAGATTTATATAAAGTGGACGCTACCGCAGAGAGAGGTGTGAATTATTTTCGTGCCTCCCTTTATACATTGCTTTGCATCTTAGAGTTGGGATAATTAAAGAAAGTATTGTATCTTGCTGAAACTGAAAACGGTGAGTTTTCTCTCTTTCAAGTTAGTTTGTTTGCGACTGGTAAAAGTGGATACTACACAAACAACTATTGAAGAAGAAAACAATAGACCCGGATCTCAGTCAGGCAGTGCTACGCGTGTTAATCCCCTGTCTATAGAAAGCGTTTCAAACTTCTTTGTTGAGGGACACGAGTTACACGTAAGAAGAATAAAAGGGTCTACAAGAAACTTGCATGCCCATACTACATAAGTTATATACATGTACATAGTTTGTACTTCTACCAGCAAAACACATGGATAATTAAAAAAGAACCAGTAGCATACAAGGATTTCATGTATTGCTATGAAAATATTTTTATTTCTGCTAGAAATAGAGGTGTGATTTGAATTATGAAAAAAAAATACAGATCGCAACAGATCTTACACAAATTATTATGGTTTCCAGACTTAACAAATAACGATCTCGCGAACTATTCGTTCTGTTCAATTCTTACACTTCTCAGTGAAAGCTAAAAGCGATGTTCTCTCATTAAACTGGAAACAGACAACAAAAAACTGCCGGTAGGTATAAATCGCCGCAGCAAATGGCTATACAGTGACATACGGCAAGAACTGGGTTTGTAGTGTTAAATTTTCATACGGAGTTTGTGATTGTTATTCTTTTAGAATTGTTAGGACATCAGCAATATCAAAAAACAAATGAAAAGCACTATTTTTCCATAATGGAATGTATAGTAAGATTAATTGAATTAAAGATTGCTATGATTATAGCGACACATTTGCGCCGATTGGGTGCAGAATAGCGGTAGTTCCGTTTTACATTGTCACATACATCATTAAACTTTCCACTGTAAACATTAATAAATGAACTTGACATTTTGCATACAACTGGACAAGAGTAAAGTCTGTCACTATGCCAATTTTCAACGTTTTTGTTGCAGGTGAAGCAACGGTTGCTAAGGACTTTTAGGACTTATATCACTTATTCAAGGGCGCATTGTGCCCGACTGAATTTGAATTCATGGTAAAACTTTAAACGCCAATTTCTCCGTTAACTTCCTTGGCGCGCTGTCTTAAAATTGAACTTTCGGTCGCGTTTTTCGCCCCTTTCTTTTTGCGTATATTTCAAGTGTTATATATCATTTTAAAGCTGAGAATATGGAGATTTTGAATCAAGCAAAAAACAGAAAATGATTTTTGCGACTTTTGCCTCCTACCGTCGGAGCGGCTCACATATATGAGTTAAAGATGCTCAAGAAAATGGTTATTTCTTTTTCTGTACTGGAACACATCTTGGTGCAAATTACCAGAAGTTATGAAAATGACTGCCGTCACTGCTTCAATAACTCAGTTTAATCTGTTTGGTTGTAAACTTTGTATTGCTGCACTATATAGTTCCTTCTATGTAAAGTGTGTTATGGTCTTGTGCAATTTTTTTGTATCTGTGACATAAGCACTTATTTTCATGTGGAATTCGGTTCATTATAAGATGTCATTTGATTTTTTTTTTTTATTGATTCAGACATATTTCCCTTTATTTTTTTATACCAATCTTATTTTGGATGTTCGGAATTAGAATCATTGGCCACAATTTGTGATTGCAGCATGGCTTTACCTTATAGGCCAATGTTTCCATTTTTTTGAGAAATTGCTGAAAATTTTATTTAAAAAGTCAGGGTGGGGGAGGGAGAGGAGGGGCTGACTTTTTTATACCCATGTAGGAAATACACTTGGTAATATCTGCTGCCCAATAGATTTAAAATCACAATATGTCATTATGAAGAATTTTCAGTTAGTTTAATGTTGTTTTTTGATGTCTGGGGTGACAATACAAAACAATACTTTTGAAAGATGAGTGACAAATTTGTCTGATCGACCAAAACTATACTTGGCTTTCAATCCAGGGAGGCCAGTATTATCATCGTATTGCTGAGCACTTAACAAAATGCTGTATACTGAAATATAACACACTCCCTCTCTCCCTCTATTCCAGCAGCCTATCTGATTTCTAGCCATGATAAACGTGCACAGCATAATGCATCCACAACTCAATATCCCGACACTGTGCCAAGACTCTCCACCCCCTATTACAAATGCAGCACAAATGCACGGTTTAATTTATCGTCAATAAATCAATCACAGTTGTAGCAAATGCTTGGCGCGACCACCAATAAATGTACATACGTATGAGCTGTGTGTAGATGTTGCATTGTGCACTGTGTAAACATTGCCAATGATGGGGCTGTAGCAAATTATGGGTCGCTTATCGGCTAGCGATGAGCCTCTTCTCCCCCCCCCCCCTCACTCAAGGCAGAATTGATTACGAGTTGACCCAGTTTTTGGAATGTGCAAATTCCAGTTGTAAAGATGTACAATTCTAGTTAAATATATGTGAGACATTTTGCAGAGCACTGATATTTTTTTCTTTCTGGAGGATTTTTTTGAGAAGAAATCTGTGAAGTTTATTGGTGTGTGTAACTTTAAACAGCAAAAATAACAATAAAACATATTAAGCAAAATGTATTTTATTCATAGCCTTAAAGCCCAAGTTTAGTTTTGGGGATTTTTTGTTATTTGAAAGCTTTATGCCCCAAAGTCATAACCCTGCAATAATAGATTCTGAATGTCTGTATTTTTTTAAAAATTATTTAATGAAAAATCTCGTGTGAACACCCCCAAAATTTTACATTATAGCATCTTAAGGGTTAAAAAGGATTTAAGGTTACATGTGTTATACCTCATCTGAAAGAGCAGACTCGGCTCTTTCAGATGAGGTATAACTCATATTATTTTTTTTTGCGTCTTTGATTTTTTTTTTAAATTAATTAATGAAAAATGTCGGGGGGGGGGGGGACCCCCGACATTTTGACCATATTTTACATTACAGCATCCAAAGGTGTTAAAAATTTATATGAGTATACTCATCTGAAAGAGCTGCGTCTGCTCTGTCAGATGAGGTATAAACACATGTAACCTTCAAAGCCTTTTCAACCCTTTAGATGCTATGATGTAAAATTTGGGGGTGTTCCACGAGTTTTCATAATTAATAAAAAAAAAACTAAGACATTCAGAATCTATATTGCAGGGTTATGACATTGGGGCATAAAGCTTTCAATAACAAAAAATCCCCAAAACTAAACTTGGGCTTTAAAGCCCTGTTCATTGTCCTTTTAACAAGCAATATATGGAATACAAAGGGACGCTTCTAATTAATATTTTTTTTTGTTCTGCTTGTTTAAAATGATGCGCTGAATCCCCTACATTATATACATGTAACTCAATTTTGAAGAAAAAAAAGTCATTTATGCCCTTTTGTCGGGGGTGGGGGGGGGTGGGGGTGGGGCGGCAGAATAGGCCCTACTGATTTGCTCAGAATGACACATTTCTTACCCAAGACCATTGACAAGTGTATCAACAGTAAGAATTTCAGTAAGAAAGAAAGAGCAATATAACCAAATCTTTCATTTTGTATCGAGGTGTTTCTAGTAAAATATTTCTCCCTTGATTTTACCTTCCTCAGTCAAATTCTTTGTTGAAGGAACACAGACACTTGAACAAAGAAACAACAAACAAACTACAAATAAAGACTTTCAAATATTGATATTCATTTGCATAGTATTTTATCATGATTTTTTATGCAACGTCTTCCTGTCCAGAAACCCAAGATTGTTTCAAATGAAAACAAATGACAAATTTATAACCCATAGCCTGATTTAACAACTCAAATGTTTAAATTAGTTCTAATTGTTTTGTAAGCTTTGCATTAGATGTTATTCAATTTAAAAGTACATGTATGTGGAATGATATGAATTCCAAGAAATTAGTACATGTAGGTGTATTTTAATAGGTTGGGGTGTATAAAAGTGAAGTAACAAAGCTTAACCGGATAAAGACAAAAGTACGTGTATGTGTATGAACACTGTACCTGTATAGAGAATGCATGTTGTATTGAAATCAAATCACCTTCAACAGGTATGAGAAACTTTGGATAATAGTGTAACTACTTTTAAATAATGTTCAACTATTACACAATTATTTTGCAGGCAGTTAAAAATCTTTTAATACATCTCTGTGTTTGGTTAATTCCTGACAAATGTTAACAACAACATTAAAGTCTCCTATAGCATTATAACGAGTCTGTGTACCTGTAAAAGGGGCCTAGACTCTTGGCAAGTTTACATCTCCCAGGAAGAACGACCAAACTGCCTCTCTTGTTTTTGAGAATGCCTTGAATATTTATGTACAGGTGTGACAAGTAGCACTTTAAATTTCCAATATATGGAGAAAGCGAGAGGAAGAGAGAGTATTTTGGTAAACAGGTAAAACTAGGATAAGCCGAGACGCATTTCCCCCGGGGGGCTCCCCAACCAGGTATGCCTGACCTGCATTTCTTTCCCCGCTGACCCGGCCAGAGTTACGGGGGAGAGACACGGGGGCCCCCACGTCCTCTCTTTTTTGACGGATAGCTGCGGGTTTTTGACTTCATGGTAATGAGCTACTTTGACGCTTGACAGCGCACGGGGCACATTACCATCAACGATGATCCCGGAGATGCGTGGGGAGAAGGTGAAGGTATAGCCGGAGCTCCGATTTGAATTACGATGAAAATGAAGTGGCGGGACGTCGACGCTCTGTCCGACGTACCTGCCTCGACCCGGGCAAATGCCCCAGGTGTGGGACGATGCGCGGGGTGGTTATAAGTAACACGTCTGTGCGGCGTTGAATTATTCATCGCTACCCTCTTTAAAACGGGGAGCACTTCTCACAAAGGTGTGCGGGATGAACTCAGCCGACTTCAGGTAACGGCGGCGGCCAATCAGTGATCGGCAAGGTGGGTTGATGTGGATGACAGGAATTGTAGGGTTTGGTGGCGTGAGACGCTTCGTGCCTCCTCGGCGTTGGCAGTAGGGAGGCCCTTCAGGGCACACTCCGCTGCTTCATGGTTAATGGAGGGAGAGTTGTACAGGTTGGCCCAGAAAAAAGGCAACACCTGCGATTGTTAATTTCTTCAACATCATCTTCCAAATTTTGTTGGTTTTGTTTCATTGGTTAGAACTTTCTCTTTCCAACAAAATGATACCATGATCATTAATTTTAAGGTGTTTGGATTCCAGGGACATTTGTCAGTGGCAATGTCGTTTCCCAAATTTGCTACTTTTTCAACTCCTGCGATCCGTGGAACACTGAGATATTTGTGTGTCACAGCTTGCCATAGAAATGCTATGAAGATAAACCATGATGACAATGTGAGCCATACCTCACACTGTCTTCCTGTTCAAAGCGAGGGCATTACTGTGGTTTGTGTGCACAGCTTATTCAAATGCACGTCGTGACGCGAGAATATTTCGGTGTTCCGAGGATCGCTGTTGTTGAAAAAGTAGCAAATTTTGGAAATTAAATTGTCTGGGATCCAACCACCTGACTCAAAAGCAATGAGCATGATATAAATTCATAGGAAAACGAATGTTCTAACCACTAAAACAAATCCAATGACATCTTGCCAATGATGTTGAAGAAATTAATAATCGCAGGTGTTGCATTCTTTTTGGGCCACCCTGTATAGCAAGGGGACCCCAGGCAGGGGGTGTTCTGCTAGCTATCTCTGTCTCTCTCACCTGCCTGGACAAAGTCACATTATCAGACGTCTTGGGGCCTCCGACAGGTTGTAGGTGACTGCAGCCTGTTTTTCTTTAACTGTCATCAATTTAGATTGAAGATGTTGTGCTGATAAGATGATAGACCTACACCATATTGGAGGATTTCTTCAGTGGTTTTATTTATTTCTTCCCATATGTGTCGCTGACTTTATACTCATTTTACCAGTACAAGCACTACTTTATTTGGTAGAAGTGTGCCTACAATCCTTCAAATAGATTTTGTAAAAAAAAAACAGACAAAACAGGAATTGAATGTGGAAAAATACACACTCAAAGAGATGGACAGACAGACATAAACTGATACAGCAGGAAACCACAAAATCTAAGTAACTAAAAAAATATTTCACATTGCATCAACTTCCACTGTGAAACCTGTATACTTGTATTTTATTATAATATGATATAGCATAGAATATGTTGTCACCATAAAGTGGCTACTGTCATTTTCTAAGTTTATTAAGCAATGATCTGGCCACTGAAAATAAGATTGTAGTGATTAAACATATATTAAGAGCATAAAAATACATGTAACATTTACTACAAAAATCCAAAATATCCACTCCATAAAAGCCTAAATAACTAGATTTTACTAGAGGATTTTTCTTTATTTAGAAATGCTTGTTTCAGAGGAAATCCATGAGTAAAAGAAAAAGTCAAATTGTGTGAATGTAATTTTTCTCTCGATGTTTGGAAATTTAAAGACTGAACATTGTACATTACATATGCTGCCCTTCATGCAATATTTGGACATGACATGATAAGATCTACATCTGGTTAAATACTGCGTAATCTCCACGAATCATGGGACGTAACATTCAGGCATGCTTCTGGATAACTACAAATTCTGGCCTTTTCTTTTCTTGTGTCAAACTCTTCTTTCCTGGAATTGATGATATACTGTAGTAGCCTTCTTCATATCAGAAACCACCATTATAGTAGGTCATTTTGAATACTGATGTATTTCCGTAAAGGGAACTGCTGTAGGAATTGTATTTGAGTCCTAACATTTTCGACTTGTTCTTCTTGAGCATCATGGGAGGATTATTGGGGCTTACTGAAGGATTTTTGGGGGGTTATGGATGCAGCTGCTGCCAACTGACTGTAACTCAAATGTTTGTGTGACATATACCTACATGTATCGTACAACATAACTACTACTGTACTAAATACTTGAAACGAATCTCCCACTGATTCCCTTGTCTCTGTACTGGTAAAACCCTTGATCTGTTTCAGAATACTGTAAAACCAAAAAATTTTTGCGAGCATTTTAACTTTCATGATTTTTGCGAGGGGTTGAGATTCACAAAAGCAAAATGCAGGTGAAAGCTTGTGTATACACCACTTATTTAATGCCAATACAAGATCATGTACTATACAAGTCAAATGACTCGAGATATACATGTAGTGCGCGGTCACTTAAAGGCAAGGTTCACCCTGACATCAAGTTGTTTTTAATAAAAGCAGAACAATGAGAGAAACATATTAATGAAAGTTTGGCGAAAATTCACCAAAGAATAAGAGAGTTGTAAGGTTTCAAAGTTCTAAATTTGTGACGTCACATGCGAGCAGTTCCCCATATGTCATGAGATATAAATTCCATAAAATTCCCGTTTTCTCAGAAATTTAAAAACGATTTTACCTGTGCTTTCAATGTATTATCAGAAACATTATTTCACAGATGCTTCTATGAAAAAACTCCATTCAATTATCATGAACCATTAAGAAATGGCAATTTATGGAATTTATATTACATGACCTACGTGGAGCTGCTCGCATGTGATGTCACAAATTTAAAACTTTGAAACGACATAACTCTGTTATTCTTTGGTGGATTTTCGCCAAACTTTCATTAATATGTTTCTCTCATTGTTCTGCTTTTACTAAAACCAACTTGATGTCAGGGTGAACCTTGCCTTTAAGATGGTCGCAATGCACTTCTACATTAATAAAACAGTGTTTCAGAGGCATTAAAACAGATATTTTCTATAAATTGTTGTGATAATTTATTAATAAAATACCCAAATGCTTCTTCTTAGCAAATATATTATATATTTTTCATGGTTGGTTATTTGTGAAAGTTTCATGCTCGCAAGAGTTTCATGTCACGAAAGTATAGTGTTTACAGTAACTGATGGGTTACTAATATTGTACATTGTATTATAAACAGTGTGTTTTCTAACATTTGAATATTTATGCACCAAAGTAACAATCTTTAAACATGCAAAAAGCTAGTAATGTGAGAATATTTTCAAGTGAATCAAAGTCAGGTGGGCCAAAACACTCAGATTGACAATGAAGTTGGAGGGGCAACCATTATTTTTGAACAATGTTCTGCCCCCCACCCCTCCACCCCCCCCCCTCCATTGTATTATTCCAAATATTCTGGCACTCATGATCAATGTAATTGCCATTAATCATTATGCAACATTGGATAATACATATTAAAGGATTGCACAAGATAATCACCGGAGTGGTTGACATCTGACAACTTATTATATTCTTTATAACTGTAGTTGTATGATTTTATGTACAATAAGTATGCTGTAAACAGTAAGCTCGGTTCATCTGACCTAGATAAAATGAAAATTCAGACCAGGGTTTTAGTTACAGGGAAGTCTGAACTGGGTCACCATATGAAAGTAAGTCAGACGGCTGAGAAACTGAGACACAAAATATTTTCCCATGTTTTTTTCATTGAATGGACCGCAGCATTTATGCACACAGACAAACAGACACACACAAACAGACACGGATACACACACACACTGCATCATTTTACACATGTCTCTTCTCTGAACATGGTGTCGGCGAGTATAAGCCACGTTTCTTTCTTTCTCACTCTGTATCTTTAGACACAGCTGATCTCCTTCATTCCCTATTCTATGCATATAAATTGCGTATAATGATGGCCTGCCCAGACATTCCTCATCCCGTGTACATTTCCTGCCCCACCCCCTTCCTCCTCCATGAGCTGGGAGCAAATATATGGCAGACACACTTCTTTCATCTCTCAATGATTTTATGTGGATTGTATGTGGTACATGTATACGAATGAGTGGCTTTCACACAGGTGGCAAAAAAGTGGTGCTATGTACACTACATGTAGCACTGCATTTAGTACCACATTTAATATGGTAATATTTTACAGGGAAATGGCTAGATTATATTAAGTAGTCCTCATTCCTTAATTAAAGCCACCGCACTGGCTAACATTTACCACAGTTAAAAAAAATGTGAGCTACATAATCCTCCAGGCTCCAAGTGTCTTTGATAAGGTCTAAAAATGAAGCCCTGAAAAAATTGTATTTCAAAATGATGATTTAGTGCTTTCAAAAAGTGAAAATCTACAAGCATTCAAATTGACAGGATTCACTTTCACATTTCCTCCCATACTGTGTGTAGATCTAGGCTATTTTTTACTCGCCTTGAGTATTAATTGTTTATTCATTCATATCTTGCCAGTGGAAGCATACATTTCCAAACTTTTGTATTCTAGGGTGTTTATTTGTCCATTTGAACACTACTATGTAGTTCAGATATCAAAGTTTGACAATTTTTTAAAGTGAAGCTCCACAATGTTAGCCTATCACTTTAAGGTCAAAATGTTTCTAGAATCAAATGTGTATTGAGATTCTGCTGGGAAAATTTCATATTCATGAATTTCCTCCTTATTTTGCAATTATTATCAAAACATGCTGTGAAATGGAAATTTGTTGTGGAGCTTTGTATGGGATCATTTTCTATCAGGGCTGGAGAATGGAGATTATCTCAATACTGGTAAATTAAAGGGAGAAGGCACCAGCAACTAAACAGGCATAAGTTAAGAAATAAAGAGGCATTGAAAGTATTGTAGAGAATTATGGTATATGGTGGATAAAGACAGCTAAATAAGGGCTACTGTGTGACACTCACACTCAGCAAGGCCTATAATTAGTTAATTTGTTGTTTATTTTATGTCTTTGCAAGCCTTATCTTAAGATAAAACTTGCAGAACAGTCATAGGGGGGGGGGAGCTTATCGATTCAACAGTGCATACATTACTACAACGTGACTAACACACGTTCGGGTGCATGCATCGGTCATGCTTGGTCAGTTTCAGCAATGTGTATGTGCGATCTGATTGGTTGGCGAAGAACTCAAATGTTTTTTAACTTACGCCTGTTAGTTGCCGGCGCCTTCTCCCTTAATGCTTATTTCTTAGAAGTAAACAAATCAAGACAAATCATCTAGCCTATAGTGAATGTGCTTATGTTTCAGCATTAAAGTTAGTGACATCATTGGGAACACTTGAAAATGCCTCAGAAACCAAATGAGTTGAAATATATACCAGCTGTTCACTAGCAGATGTGGATCTCCCACCGGGAGGATTTGTCTGTAATTTGTTTACTTAAGGAGAATCAACATAAAACATAGGAGTATCTATTCTTTGGGTGTGATAAAAATAAGCCCATAGAAGCACACAGCAGGTTTCATGCTACTAGTGATATTGACATTGTTGTTTTTGAGATGATGTGAACGTTTGACTACAAGATTTTCACAGGAGAAGCCTTGCATAGTTACTTGATTCTAGAGTAGTATCCGCCCAAGTTGAGGACTACCCCCAATCATGTCATTTACCTTATAGGTTCTCGAGGCGTTTTAGTTCTCTGAATCATGTTTTTTTCTTTTGAAGTTATACAAAATTTGTAAAGAGGCCTGTAATACAGTGCTTTTTTGTGGGGGGTAGGGGGATGGTGGTGGGGGGGGGGTTCACACACAACTTTTTGAAAGTGGACCAACACTGCAAGTAATATGTAGTACCATATTATTCTGTCCTGTTTTGGAGCACTGTGAAAATTAAATTTAACTTAAACCTTAATTGCATCAGGAAAGGCAAATTAATTTTTTTTGATAGTATCCTACCAATATAAGGAATTATGTATTTGTCTAGTACAAGGCTGTATGTTACTGAACTCTTCATGATCCTTGGTACATGTACCCCCCCCCCAAAAAAAAGAACCAAATGGGGTTATATCCTCCCGGTCACGAACCATTGCCTTGTGTCTTTTTTCCCTTTGATTCAGTACCTGATTGAAAGTAATCACTACTATTAGCACTATATCAATCCAGTAAACCCAATCCTCGTTATATTACCCACAATGCCTTGCTTGTTGGCATGAACTTGCGTGAACCGGCCTTCTACAAATAAGAAAGTCACCAGCAATTTAGACACAGCGCTCCTTAAAAGACAGAGAGGTCTTACGATACTTCAGGAGTAAGAAACAATATTTGTCGACAAGTCTTGACTGCGGCTAAATGTACCTACTATTAGATCGAGCGGCATGTAGCCATTCATCGCCAGAAACGAAGCCAGACTTTATCTTCTTGTAGCTATGACCCAGATGTCTCTGTCTGGCCTGGGCACTGTCTGGCTGCATTATTTAAAGACGTACTTGCCAGTACATGCACTAAACACTTTTTTTAGATGTTAAAGGGGAAAAAAAGGGCATCTGTTTGTTTTTCGGGGGAAATTGTCTGATGAAACTCTCAGCTGTCTGACAGATCTTTTGATGTGAATTGCTGTTATCATGTTGAGGGAAATTTCTGGAATGTCAGATGTGGAATCAATAGTGATTTTGTTTTCTGGATTTAGAGAGATACCTGCCAGTTTGATTTCTTGAAAGACAAACACTGCTGCAAAAAATGATACAAACTATTTGAGAAATGTGGGAGCAACAGAATTCAAAACCCCATACAACATACATTTTTGTATTGCATGTATTTATTCACTGAAGTAAATAAACATGCATGTAAACACAAATATTTACAAAGACACACAATAATTTACAAGTGAACAACATTGAGAATACATGTATGAAAAAGTGAGAGATCAAAAACGGTAGGATCACGCATTCAGCTCTGTTTATCCAAAGACGGAATATTCTGCCATGGGGTCCCATGCCGACTTTCATCCTAATGGTAATGTAATTAGTACATAAATATTAATCTTTGTTTAGGAAAATTTGCAAACTTCAGTATGACATGATCATTATTTTCACTGTATTTCACAATCTCTACCAATCAATGTACCATTTCAGACACCTTGTATAATTTTTGTAAATACATACGTTTAGAATGTCTGCACAGGTGTCTAGAATACTAGTAAACTACATTTTGATGAAATTGCAAATGCAAAGAACAAGGTCATCAGTAATTAATGTGTGTGTTTTAACTATCCGTCAGCGTCGCTTTAACAAATAAAACTCACCAAGATGTGTGGCATGCAGCGGTTTTTCCGACTCTTTTTCGTGAACTTGTTGCAGTACGCCTCAGTCATGTCATCATGAGTGGGGGTCCCCATGGCGCGGGGGCGCACGTGAAAGAAGAGACACGGCCGCAAGAACTGTTTTTCCAAAGTCGGGAGGAACGTGGCGGGATTGCATAAAGAGGTTTTTCTTTCTGAGGGCATTGACATGCTCACATGTATGTGACTGAGTTCTTTTGTTTTTTTCACGATTGTGATTTTTTTCTTAATTTCTTCCTCGCACAGTGTCAGGTGTGGGTGATTCATGAGACTTTGATGTGAGGCGAGAGGTTTATTAACTCTGTCCTTACAGAATTTGCCACATTTCACTTGAAAATGCCTCGAAGAAGTAAATGAGTTTGAACATATACCAATGATTACACTACCTGGAGTGTAAACCTTGACTGGAAGGATTTGTCTTGAATTCGTTTACTTACATAATGGTCTTTGGTATGACCGGGTCGGGTCGGGGCTCGAACCCATGACCTCGAACCCATGACCTCACGGACCAAAAGCAGACACTCTACCACAGAGCCAATTCACCCGGTAAGAGTCAATTCGCCCAGTATAAACATAGCCTACCAGTATTTAATTAACATACCAGTATTGAATTACTCTCATGCCTCGGTAGAAATTAATCCCATAGAAAGCTACACAACCAATTTTGCCTGTCACAATGGATACTGATGATAGTTCTCATAAGAGTCAACGTGTATTTGATCACAACATTTTCACAGTAGAATCCTTGCATAGTTTACCTGATTCTAGTTTTACTCCAAGATAAGGACTACTAGGAGAGGAACAATGTTAAGGTTCCATGACACTTTCACGGGGACAAAGGTTTGAAAGTGGTTTTGGATTGTCTGAAGGGTACTTAACAAAGTTGGCATGGGTAACCCTCGTCAAAAGGTCAGCAATTTTTGGTAGGGGTCAAAATGGGTTCTACAGGGGTCAAAATTGTAAAATGGTCTAATTGGTTTGAATTATACACCAAATTACTCGTCTTGTCAAGCAGAATCCAAAAAGGTATAGTTTGCTCTATATCTGAACATCCGTTAAGTCCCTAAGACCACAAATGTGGAAAGGTCAATGCACTTTTGGTCAAAGGTCAAATTTTCAAATTGCCCAAATTGACTGATTTTAAAATACAAATATATGTTTTCTAACACGACTTATTCAACTAAGCAACTTAAAACCACTATAAAGGCAATCTTAACCTTGAAATTTCACAAATAAAATACTAAGATAAGATGCATAGGATTGCATGTAAATACAGATGCTGTATAAACCTATGTTAAAGTACATAAAGATGATTTGTGAAATTTCAAGGTTAAGATTACCTTTTTGGTGGTTTTAAGTTGTTAAGTTCAATTAGTCATGCCAGAAAACATATATTTGCATATTAAAATTAATCAATTTGGGCAGATTAAAAATTTGACCTTTGACTGAAAGTGCATTGACCTTTCCACATTTGTGGTCATAGTGACTTAACGGATGGTCAGACATAAGGCAAACTATACCTTTTTGGATTCTGCTTGACAAGACGAGTAATTTGGTGTATAATTTAAACCAATTAGACCATTTTTCAATTTTGACCCCTGTAGAACCCATTTTGACCCCTGCCAAAAATTGCTGACCGTTTGACGAGGGTTACCCATGCCAAATTTGTTAAGTACCCTTCAGACAATCCAAAACCACTTTCAAACCTTTGTCCCCGTGAAAGTGTCACGGAACCTTAACATTGTTCCTCTGCTATACCTGCAGTCATGATGCTAGTTACCTTTGAAAATGTTTATCGACTATTGATTCAGCTTAATGTTGACCACCTGCAATCGGTATAGCAGTTATATTTAATTCTAGTAAGGAAATCTAAGTAAGATGTTAAAGTGATAGGCTAACATTGTGGAGCTTCAATTTAAAAAATTGTCAAACCTTGATATCTGAGCTACATAGTAGTGTTCAAATGGACAAATAAACACCCTAGAATACAAAAGTTTGGAAAGTTACACTGCCAATGGCGAGTTATGTATGAATAAACAATTACAACTCGGGGCGAGTTTTAATAGCCTAGTTGTATACACAGAAAGTCTATGGGAGAAAATGGGCAGGCGAATCCGATCAACTTACGATTTTCACTTTTTTAAAGCACTTTAATCATTTTGAAATACAATTTTTGTCAGGGTGACATTTTTAGACCTTATCAAAGACAATGGTAGCATGGGGAATCATGTAGCTCAGATTTTTTTTAATTGTGGTAAATGTTAGCCAATACCTTTAAGTTTGTTTTGTTTTTGGAAAATTACAGTCATAGTTAGTGGTATTTTGAACTTGGAGTTCTCTGTAGGAAATTCAAATAAATTGTTACTGTTCTGAATGCATTCATATCGTGTGTGTAAAAATATTGCATGTTATTCATTTGTGGAAAAAATCTAACTTCACTCAATCAGCTATAGATTGATTTTTAGTGTAAAATTTGAGTAAATATTTGGCATATGGTAGTTCACGTTGTACACACTGGTGATATATTTTGACAGCAAATTTTAGTAGAGACTACATTTTGCAGGGTAATCTTTCTGACATTTGAAAACATAAAATAATTTTGTGATTGAATGTAAACTCTATAATACTGTAACTGTGTAATCTGAAACATACTTACATGTGCATTCCCCCTGTTTTGTGATACAGATTTCAAATATGAACTTTGAAACTAAGTCATTTATCATATTTGACTATTTCACTTCAATTTCAAAAAGATTATTTTTATCATGAAGTAACATTAACATCCAGGATGAATTTAATCAGTCTAATCAACTACCCAAACAAGAATACTTAAATATGTAGACAATATTGAACATTCAAAATAACTCTTTCTTGTCATGAATTTTAATGAAAGATTTCAAGACTACATGTATGTCTCCCTAGTACAGAATGTTAAGAGATTTTATTAACTAGTTCCCCAAATAGAAACACTTCTTGATCCAAAAATCCACACAAATACTTCAAAATGACATTTTGGGAGACTAATGTTACTAACTGGCATAACAGTATACTATTTTTATCTACATGTACATGTACAGCTGAGAAAAACTCATTAGCTGTTGTATAAGAGTTTGCCAGCATCTGGAAAATAAAATATACCTGGATTTGTCGTAAGTTCAGCGGACTAATTTTCTAAGAATGTTAAATGCCATCTTACTATTTTTTAACAATTGACGACTTGACGTAGAAAAATGTAGATTGATTTTTTTACAGAATCAGTGGTATTATGAAATTACAGTAACACCCAAATCATGTTATCGGTAAATTTATTTTGTTATAAAGAGCTACATGTAGAATTTGACTAGGCTTCTTTGTACATGTACTTGTCCATAATGTTCACAACCAAAGTTTTCATTAAATCTGACACAATGTACTTCAACATGTCTAATTCACATAATGAATAACATTGAGAATAGTAAAAAAAAAAAAAAAAATGAAATTGTGTTGTAATAGTTAATTGTCTGATTCAAGCCAGGTTTCCCCAGTTCATAACTTTCTAGATTTGCCAGGCAGCATATAAACTCAGATTGAAAATCAGAAGCCTCAAATTCTAGCAAACATGGTTATATGACACCAGAAATATACATAAATATACAGTACATACTGTAGTTGACATAAAAAAATCATGTAAAAAGTTGGTATTAAGGACATACATGTAGTACAGACTTGAAGCATGATTTCTTTCAAGAAAATTTGAATTTAGTGACGTTTTGTTTAAAAACTATGGAGAGTTGCTTGCGAAGAACAACAGTGTTGTCAATTTATAATGATCATAGAAGTATTTTAAACATTAATATCATTGTTCAATGTCTGTTTTTCTCAAACTTTCATTGATTTTTTTGTGCCTCTTTTTCGGTGCAACTTGATATCAGCCTGGAATTTCCATTTAATTGGGCAGCCATGAATTTTGACTGCCCACTATTTTAAAAACTTTCTAAAATACTTCAATATCTACAGTGGATAGCACTATTAATCCATCAGTTTTTGAAAATATTTCAGTGTTTTTTTCTTTGATATGTTTTTTTGTTTGTAACCATTCCCCATCTACTGTTATAGTGTGGATACCATTTAAAGGTAGGGAATTTCATTTGCACTCCTCCCACAGCACAGCAAAACATTTATGAAGGACATGTTTGTGAAATCAAGATTGGTAATTACGTAGAATTTGAAAAATGCCCCCCCCCCCTCAATTATCTGACAGCTTAGTGTGTGTTCCATGTTAGGAATTCTTATCTCAGAGTCTTACAGTCACTCTATTCCACTAAACTAAGTTTCTAGTGTCTATATACTTTGTCAAAGGTTCTTAAATGGTATTTCTTCTCTATCAGTGAATAATTTACACAATGTTAATTTGTAGGCACATGCAAAAAGAGATGCCCTGGCCTAGTATAGTTTTCATGTGTAGTGTTTGATTAAACACATTGTTTAACATTATGGATACTCAAGCCCTCCCCCCCCCCAAAAAAAAAAGAGAGAAAAAAATTTAGACCGTTGATGTCTGCTCTTTATAACAATATGATGAATAAAGAGCCAAGAAAGAAAGATTATACAAAAATTGTGTCTTCATATCAGTAATTTGAAGAATGTACATTACCTACAACCGGATGGTGTAGTGTATAATACTAGTTTATAGGGGGTAATGACTTTGATAAAATTGGTTTAAACCCAGTTTAAACCTGGTGTGTAATGTAAACCTCCTTTATGAAAGCAGGACCAATTGAACATTGTGTCCATGTCCACCCAAAAAGGAACTTTTTGACCAAATAAGCTATGATCATTAAAATAAATCTTCACCTCTCACAAAAGTCTAGGGGGTGAAAAATCAGGTTTTGTGAAAATAAGCGCTGGTAAAATTCAAATATTCATTCGTTCATTCATTTTTTTTTTTCATTTTCAACTTTGACAAAAAATTAATTCATTTACAATGTAACGTGTCATACAAAGTAATAATTACATAGGCTGTTTAGAATGCACTGACGTAATGTTGCGTACTGATTTTGAATTTTACACCGCCTTTAAACTAGTCTAACTGCTAGACATGATTTGTGTATCATCTAGTGAACTGAGTACCTGCTTATAAGGTCAAAAACTTGCACCAGTATGGTGCCGTTGGACAACTGTCAAGAAATCTTTGCTACGGTTGGGCATAAATCTTGACATCATCTCTAAGAATGTGGTTACAGTTGTGAATTGCTGATGTCCTTAAATTAGGGACCCAGTTAGTGACATTTTTGGTGTCCCACTTATATGGGAACCCATATTTTGATAGGCTTTGTGAAACAACATTTGCAAATAGTGAATTGAGATTTAAAGGTGATTTTTAAACATGATGATGCAATATCTTGTTGAGAATCACCTTGAAATCTTAATCCACAATTTGCCTCTTTACTCAGAGCCACATAAAACATGTGGGTTCACTATGTGAGCTGGACACCAAAAATGTCAGAAACTGGGTCTGTTATTTCTTATGGAAAATTATATATCTAATGTTAATTCATAGATTGTATCATGAGACACTTGTTCTGATTATTCGAAAAACTGTTGATTGAGAGTGAGAAAATTTCAAAGCAGACAAAAAAAGTACCAAAATCCTATCTGTTTACTGTATAGACAATACATACACTGTAGATCAGGGCTGCCAAATCTCACGCAATGAGCGTGAGACTTGGCATTTTGGCCCTTTCTCACGCCAATATTTTGTTTGATTTTTCATGCATTTCTATGTGATCTCACGCAATTGGACTCTTCCGTTATATCATTGGCCTATGGGAGTCTCACGCTATTTCATTCACTGAGATTGGCAGCCCTGCGTAGATGTTTTCAAAGTTCACTCATCCGGTATGTTCGTCACAAGAATATAAAAGTAGCATTTTGTATGTGTGTATTTGCTTTTATGAATCTTGGTTGCCGGGTTAATGCCGGGCCCCTGCATGTTTCTTTAATGAAAGTACCAAATAGTTACATGTAGATGGTTAAATGTGTAAACCTAATTAATGGCACGGAATAATTGATAGGACATTGATTGGTTATGCTTGAAGACAATAGACAACACACAGTAATTATGTCATCCATTATCCAAGATGTTGATGATTCATTAATATGCACACAGAGGTGTGTAGTTTCTCTGATAGCAATACCGCGTGAAGCAACAACATGTACCTGTATCCTGCACACAAATGCACAGTTTATCCACTGTTATAACATGCTGTAGTTCTACATGCTTACATTCACATACATTGTAACTTAAATAGTTTCGTAAGTTCTTTTTTGGTGCAGCAGATGATTTGTAATTGCTCAGACTGTAGGCCTACATGTACAATTGTGCTTGTGTATATTGCTGTTCAATTGAAGAAATTCCTTAGTAATAGTAATTTCAAAGCAAAAAAAATGTAACAAAAATGTAGTCAGTTATCATCATCAGGAACATATCATTACACCATTATTCAATACCATTGTGCTGATGTATCTATTATAGTAAATTGGCACTTGTTCTCTTTACTAGTTTATGCAAATTTAACTATGAAACAATCATTTCTGCTAATGATCATGCTAATATTTCTTTGCAACTTTTTTTCAGTATAATTAGTGATATTTTGCCTCGGTAATAGCCAAATCTGAAATCTGGAATGGTAGCTGAATTTGACTCCAAGCGGTTGATTAACAATTTAATAAAAACCTTTTTGACAACAAGTCTTAACACTCTACATGTACATGTACCGGCGTGTAGTGCGATAGTATCAGTATCATACATGTACAACAGTGTATGACACATCATAGTGTGTTGATGACAAGATCTATACCAAACAAACAATCCTGCCATTTTAATACCGGTATTAAAAGTGTTTGTAATACTCCCAGCTCAGACTGGGCTGTCTGATGACCTTGACTCCACCAGGGTTACTCAGTGTACACCTGCCCGTAACATCATTTATACATGACACCCAGTCCCTTAGTTGTTATTGTCAGGTTTTTGTTATACTACCGGTAATGAGTAAAAAAGGTGTCATCAAAGATATACGTTACCAGCCAATATGACACAACATTACTACATGCTTGCTGTGCTATGCTGTGTGTGTTGTTCATGTCACTTATGTTCTGTTTTCTTGTTTAAAGACACTAAATAACATTATGGAAGCCCCATTTAAAATAATCATTATCAAATTTTGCGACAGTATTTGAATGAAACATGCTCGGGAAAGTACAAGGCAGAAGGAGAAGAGGAAGACAGAGGAATAGATGGTAAGAAGGAATTACTAATAGAAACTGGAAAATCTTTGAGGGAACTGAGCATGCTTGCACAGGATAGAACAGCATGGAGAAAGTTTGTCCATGGGATCACCAGGAGTCGAGAATGACTCGATGGCACTTAACAACAACATTTGAATGGACAAATAAACATCCTAGTACACAAAACTTCAGACAGTTATGCCTTCACTTATGAAATATGTACAGATAAAAACCGGCTCATGAATTATTGCCAGCAGACGAAAATTCTGCAACACAGCAGTCTATGGGGGAAAACTGGACTGGTCGCTTAATGATTTTCACTTGTTAAAAGCAATGATATTTTTGACTTGTAGTATTTTCAGGGCGTCACTATCAGAGACATGGTAGTATGACGAATCGTGTAGCTCAGATTTTTTATCAAACTGGAAACATTGTTATATGATGCCTTCAATATAATTTTAGCTGCAACACAGTACACATGCCGTATTAAGTACCGAAGTGTGACGTCGCTCTGGTTAAAAAATATGTGTGGACAATGGTAGAACCAGGTGCAGTGCATCACAGCTGGTTGTTTCTACTAATAGGAGAGCTGCAGTTGCACTGAGTTTAATATGTTTGGCTATTGTCCCCACATTATTTTCTGAACCAGTTTGACATCGTCTCTTCTGCTCTCTTTCATGCACAGTATGTATTCCATTGGAAGTTTATTTATTTATTTATTTATTTATTTATTTATTTATTTATTTATTTATTTATTTATTTATTTACTTATTTATGTATTCATTTATTTATTTATTTATTTATTCATGGTTTATTCAAACTTCATGCATGGCAATATTGTACAGTTGAAATAAGCATTGAAATTGCCTAAAATTCTGCCATAAGCTCTGCCTCCTAAATTGTGTTCTAGAGGTCAAGCGAGTTACACAAGGAAAATGTGATGTGGGAGAATCATGATTAGATAACACCTCTGGAGTATGATTTGAATTTTGCAATTTAATTTGCTTTCATATGAGTAATAATACAAGACTGATCAGCAATTGCAATCAAGTTTGGATTCGAGTTTTGGCCGCCGTTTGAATTCGGCCTGAGAAGCACGACGTGCCAACGTCAGGTATACATGTTGACACGTATTGATAGGAGTTCTCTATGACCACAAAAATAATTTTGGGATATTCAAGACTCATTGCTTGACGATAACAATTTCTCCATGCATGTGATGTTGTCAGTCGTGCAGACAGGCTTGAGATTAAATTCCAGATGTGTCGATTCAGATGGTGAAATCATTGAAGTAATTGGATGATTAGCACGTCTTCGACGAGATGACGTTTTTCGAGAGAGAAAGAAAAGATACGAGAATTAGACGTTTTGGAAATTAGTTGGGAATTCAACATTTGCGACATGTTTGAAAAATTAAAATTGACTTGTGATAAATTGACGACTTGAATCAACAGTGTGCTCTATCCAGATGAGAATTCCAGATGGGTTTTTGTTCTGCAACTGTGTACACTGTATTTGTCATGGCAATCTACAATACGTATTCATGCTTGTGCGTGTACCTGTTCATACTTATACACTGTACATTCAAAGATTTTGTAATCTTGACCCCCCTTTCAGACTAGAGAGTTTTGTATCGACATATATGATGTATGAAAATAGAACACCTTTTTTTGTGTCTGATTGCCCTATATTGATATGTCAAATCAATATATGTCATATATCCAAATAATGTTTTCTTTTTTCTTATGATCATCGTATATCTACGTATTATATTTGAGTCTGAATGCTCTCATACATGTATCTACAGTATATGTTGTATAAGTAGGCAAGGCATATTTGCAGTGCACACGTAGCTATCCCCTGATCAGGACCTCTACTCGACCTCTTCCGGCGCAAAATTTGTACTGCGCAAGGAATTCCCATACCAAAAAAGAATACCATCCACTAGCCACCAGATGGCCATCCGATGGTTATCGGATAGCATTCAGACAGTTGTTTGGTAGCTATCAGCAATCTTCAGCTACCTGATGTCTTCTTGATACATGTAGTTTCTTACCCATTTATCAGCAGGACATCCACTAGCCGATGGCCAGTTAATAACTATCAGGAACACATCAGCAAACTCAGTTTTTGAAACAGCTTCTCACCTGACCAGTAAGACATCAGATAGCTGATGTCTTAGTAAGACATCAGTTAGACATCAGGAAGACATTAGGTAGCTGATGTCTTATTGATGGCTAAGCAGTAGCTATCAGGATGACATCAGCAAGCTTTAGTTTCTGAAAAAACAGTTATCAGAAAGCCATCAGATATTTTGCCAGTTTAAAAATTGGCAGGAAATTAAAGCCCAAGTTTAGTTTTGGGGATTTTTTGTTTATTTGAAAGCTTTCTGCCCAAAGGTCATATCACACCAATAACAGATTCTGAATGTCTTTCTTTTTTTAAAATTAATTAATGAAAAATCTCTCGGGGGGGGGCGGACCCCCAAGATTTTTCTGTACCCCGAAGATTTTCGACTATATTTTACATTATAGCATCCAAAGGGTTAATAAGGTGTTAAGGTAACCAAGTTATACCTCATCAGAAAGAGCAGAGTCTGACCTTTCTGATGAGGTATAATTTAGATAACCTTAACACCTTATTAACCCTTTGGATGCTATAATGTAAAATATAGTCGAAAATCTCTGGGGTACCGAAAAATCTCGGGGGTCCCCGCGAGATTTTTCATTAATTAATTAAAAAAAATGAAAGACATTCAGAATCTGTTATTGGTGTGATATAACCTTTGGGCAGAAAGCTTTCAAATAAACAAAAAATCCCCAAAACGAAACTGGGGCTTTAAGTTCTACAAATGGAAAGGAACAAGAGATTGTGCATATTCATGACTACCTGTGAAACATAGACTGTGTGTGCTCAGTCTGAATGCTGCCATGTGATCATCCTCTAACGGGGCGTTGTGTCTGAATGGTCTCATATCAATATGTTGTATGAATACATGTATATGATAAGTCGGTGTGTCTGAAAGCGCTGACATTGCTCTATTTCGATGTTGGATAACTGAACCACATGGATAGGGCTGTAAGTATCCCTTTTTAAAGGTTCGTATCAAGTACATGTACTGTTTTTCATTATTATAAAAGTCAAATTTTATGCAGGTGTTTGGTACATGTAAAACCAAAATTATGACATATTAGATTGATGAAGGGAATGTCTTGCATACAAATACAGAATGGTGTAATCTGAAATTGAAAGTTTAGGAATATCCTGAAATCATTTTGACTTCAGATAAATTATTCTTCACAATTTTTATGATCCCTTTTCTTGTATCCCCTAGTTCTATGTTCACTGTCTCTTTGTGAACATAGTCTTGATTAATTGAATATAAAAAAAAAAAAAACATTTAAACCAACTTGAAATGTATTCATCATACTGGTACTTATTACAATCTGGAATATGTACAAAAGAATTCATTTCTCAGAATTGTTTGTTGTTTGTAAATAAATAGAATTGGCTATGGACATCAGTATAGAAGTTGAACTGCTCTTTTAAACATGATTAGGGGATAATTGAACTGGTATTACGTAAAGTTAAACTTACTATTAAGTAATTGGTATGAAAACTTAATGAAGGAAGAGAAATTGTTTGAGACAGGGTTAAATGATAATTAGATGCTAAATTAACAGCTATTGTACTGTTCAAGAAAGAAAACAGTAATTGGGGAGCATTATGTCAGATAGCTGTGGATTACGCAACAAAAATGTATGGTTTGAACACCAAGTACATGTACACTGTACATGTAGAGCTGGTTTAATTCAGTTTGCAGTTACATGTATTAGCCTTGGCTTGTCTCCTTTAATAAGTTGAGTGATTAAATTGTGCTAAAAATAACACCTGTTCAGAGACTCCAACTCTCCCGCTTTCGGCGGGAGATCTCCCGCCGAAAGCCCATTTTCACAAAATCTCCCGTTCTCCCGCTTGAGATTTAATATCTCCCGCCCAGGCCCTGTGTCTCCCGCCTAAGATGTATTTTCTCCCGCTGAAAATGATCTTTCTCCCGCCCAAACACCTTTTTCAAAACTGTTCCATCATATGTTGAAAAATAAGCCTGAGATAGCACCAGAGAGCACCTAGAACCCTAGAGCTTCCAGGGCCCTTAAGCGGGCCCTGGACCCCGGCCGCAAGGGACTTCGCGCTTAGCGCTCGTGATGTGCACTTCGCGCACATCAAGTTGGGGTCTCCAGTTTGCTAGGGGTTCCAGGTGGGAGAATCTCCAGATCAGAAGGTGCTTGGGGTTGGAGTCTCTGCCTGTTTACCGGTAGTTAATGTAGAAACATAGTTGATATGTCTGGTATTATACTAAGCTAGTTTTACATTAATTGTAGTACAGTTACATCTATTAATGTAGGAAACTGTCAAAATGAAATGACTTCTCCCAGTTTGGTGATTTTTTGTTAACCCGTTGGAGACGATTTGATTTCACTATAACACACATTTTCCATAGACTCCAACACGTGTTAACGCGTACTTAGTCTCCAACGGGTTAATTTATAGTTTAGCCTCTGTAGCAAATTTAAAAAGATTTTGAAAAGTGCTGTATCATTAATTACAAAATCGGTTAACCTGCCATGAAAACCAGGAAGAATGAGGTAGCTCAAAGTTTTTACTGAAATATATATTGTTATTCCCCAATTCCCCAACATAATAGTTCCAAAATGTTGATGTTCTTGGTGAAATACAATTTTTATCTGACAAATTCCATATACTTTTAAGACTCAAAACTGGAACAAATCATGTTCAGGATGGGGACACGGACATGACACATTTCTTTTTTATGTTATTTTTAAGTACGGTAATAGTGACTATTGTGCTGTAATATAGTTTTAGCTTCAGATGAAATTAAACTAAAGGTATTTGCACTACAGTAATGGTTGTTTTTCTCTGTTACTTATGAATATCAATAACTTCGGATCCTCTTAGCTAAATATCCTCTGGGATATTACCATAATTTGCATTTTACTGAATTGCACGTTTCGAGATTTGATTAGACTATGTGAGTTTTGAGAGTAAAACTGGGTTAAACTTAAAGAAAAGACCTTTGTCCCCTATAGGCAGGAACCCAAAAGACCAGTACACTTTCAACTGAAATTGACAAGGATTATGTTAAAGCCCAAGTTTAGTTTTGGGGATTTTTTGTTATTTGAAAGCTTTATGCCCCAAAGTCATAACCCTGCAATAATAGATTCTGAATGTCTTTAGTTTTTTTTTTTTATGGCTACCGCAACGAAGTTGCCGGAGGCATCATGTTTTTTCGGGTTGTCCGTCCGTGCCAGTGCCCCGTCGTCCCGTTTACCGGATTCGTTACCTGTTCCTCGTACGCGATACTTGGAGATAAACCCCCAATCGATTTTTGATGATAACTAGGACCAAGTATGTAGCTATGAGCCACCCATGAACTGATTAGATTTTGGAGCTGAAAGGTCAAAGGTCAAAGGTTCAACCGGGCCCTTAAAATATGTCTATGTTGGGCTCGCGTTAATCCGCGATAACTTGACAGCGTCTGGTCCGGATTGTCCCATGTAATTTAAAGGTGGAAGTATGGTTAATTAATGAGCATCCAATGAACTGAATTAGATGGGGCGAAAGTCAAAGGTCAAAGGTCACCGGGGGCTTAAATATGGGTCTGATTTGGGCTCGTTACCGCGAATAACTTGAGAACCCCCAATCAGATTTTGGATGTAACTAAGGACGCAAGTTGTACTACTGAAGCCACCAATGAACTGCATTAGATTTTTGGAGGTCAAAGGTCAAAGGTCACTGGGCCCTTAAATATGTCTGATTTGGGCTCCTTACCGTACCACGCGATAACTTGAGAGTTGGCTGGTTCCGGATTGTGATGTAACTTGGGTGAAGTATGTATTATGAGGCACCAATGAACTTGATTAGATTTGGGGGCTGAAAAAGGTCCAAAGGTCAAAGGTGCACCGGGCCTTAAATATTCTGATTTGAGCTCGTTACCCGACGGATAACTGAGAAACGCTGCATAAACGGATTTTGATGTAACCTACAACCAAGAGTAACTATGGAGCTACCAATGAAGCTGATTAGATTTTGGAGGACTCAAAGTCACAAGTACTAAGAGGTCACACGCGGCTTAAATATGTGCCTGATTTGGGCTTCGTTACCGGCGATAACTTGAGAGACGGCTTGGTCGGATTGTCATGTAACTTGGGTGAAGTATGTATAATGAGGCACCAATGAACTGATTAGATTTTGGGGCTGAAAGTAAAGGTCAAAGGTCACTGGGCCTTTAAATATGTCTGATTTGGGCCTCGTTAACGCGATAACTGAGAGGCGGAATGGTCCGGATTTGTGATGAAACTTGGGTGAAGTAATTTATTATAAGGCACCAAATAAAACTGATTAGATTTTGGAGCTGAAAGGTCAAAGTCACCTGAGCCTAAAATAATGTCTGATTTGGGCTCGTTACCATGATAACTTTGAGAACGGCCTGTCCAGATTTTTTTTATGTTTTTGGGTGAAGTATTATTATGAGGCACAAATAAACTGAATTAGATTTTGGAAGCTTCAAAGGGTCAAGAGGTCACCGGCCCTTAACCCTAAATAAGACTGGGGTATTTTGGAGGCTGGAAAGAACTTGGGGGGGGGAGGGGCCTAAAGGCCCCCTTCAGAGTCTGCGGGCCCGTTGATCGCGCGAACGCGATGAAAGTCGACACACACGTCACCCATGACATATAATCTACAGAATGGTATATTTGAATTGTTCAAAAATGTAATCAAATTTATTTTAATTAATTATGCCTTTAATTTATGCATGAAATTAGAATTTGGCTGTAAAAATCATTAAGTAATTGCCCTTGAAGTCTTATTTTTTGTTCTTAAAGACTGCTTTGCCCGAAATTCTGAATTGGAGGCACATTAAAAAAATTGGTATCAAAAAATTTTCTTATGTATTTTATAATTGTTTTTGGAATTTCTTAATGTATTCCCTGTGTTTTTTCGACTTTTTGTTTTTTATTGTTTTTCAATGGAAATTGTCGGGCGACAATTATTGTCCCGTCATGAAAACAGCCATAAAATTAGTTATTCAATCAAGTAAAAGTAAAAACAACAATACATTTATGAATTTCGGGCTGAAACACAATTTGTGCATTGATACACACACAATTTCAATGTTTTTGAGCGATTTTTGGTGTGACATGCCAAGTCCGATAAGTTGCGTAATTTCGGAACTCGGTACCCGTGCGTCGCAAATTTGGGCTTAAAAAAAGAATGCGGCAAGACTTCAAAAGAAAAAAGTCATGAATATCGCGGGCCCATAGCTTCTCGCGTTTAAATTTTATGCGCAAAAAATGTCGAGGGGGGGGCCTTTTTAAGGCCCCCCCCCAGTCTTTTATAGGTTAATATGTCTGATTTGGGCTCATGACTGCGAAACTTTGAGTATTGACTTTTTCCGATTTGATGTAACGTGGGAGAAAGTATCTTGTATAAGCACCAATTTACTGATTCGATTTTGGAGTTGAAAGGTAGAGGTTCCAAAGGTCAAGCCAAGGCCTCCCTGTCCGAATTGAGGCCTCATTGTCGCGATAATTAAGAACTGCTTGAATTGAATTTACTTCGTAACTTGGTCAAAGTCAACATGGGCTTAAATGCATTATTCATGCTAATTGGCTTGCTAGCCATGGTAACTTGAAGCTTTTTTTCATAATTACATCAGTTTGGATGGACCGCGGACTGCGGAGGCATACCCATCCGACTGCGGCGCAGTCCGAACTGCTCTAAGTTTTAACATTTAGTTAAGAGGTATTGGCTAAACATTTACGCACAGTTAAAATCTGAGGCCACATGAATTCCCACATGCCTACAGTGTGCTTGAAGAGGTCTAAAAATGAAGCCAGTGAAAAAATTGTATTTCAAATATTATTTAGTGCTTAAAAAAAGTGAAAAATCGATAACGTTGACCAGACTCCCTTGCCCATAAGATTACTGTGTGTAACCTAGGCTATTAAAACGTCGCCCCCGAGTTTTAATTGTTTATTCCATGCATAACTTGCCACTGGCAGTGTAACTTTCCAAAGCTTTTGTAATTCTAGGGTGTTTATTTGTCCGATAATAGATGACTACTATGTAGCTCAAGATATCAAAAGTTTGACAGTTTTTTAAATTGAAGCTCCAATAATGTTAGCCTATCACTTTTAATGAAAAAATCTCGGGGCACCCCCCCAATTTTACATTATAGCATCTAAAGGGTTAAAAAGGCTTTAAGGGTACATGTGTTATACCTCATGCTGAAAGAGCAGAACGCAGCTCTTTCAGATGAAGTAATAAACTGCATATAACCATTTTTACCCTTTGGATGGCTATAAATGTAAAATATAGTCAAAAAAATGTCGGGCTCGCCCCGCCACCCAAGACATTTTTCATTAAATTAATTAAAAAAAAAACGCGCAAAGACAAAAAAATGTTATAATGAGTTATAGCACTCATCTGAAAGAGCTGAGTCTGCTCATTTCAGATGAGGTATAACACAGTAACCTAAAGCCCCTTTTAAACCCTTAGATGCTATAATGTAGAAATTTTTGGGGGGTCCCCCCGAGTAGTTAATAGTATGTAATCCAGGTTTTAAATCCGGTTTAGTCCCAAGCTACGGGGTGGCCGGATTCACCTCAGCACTCAACAGAGATCGACGCTTCACCCCTGCCCGCTCCACTTTACTCCTAAAAAATTTTCGGCCGCATCCTCCTCCCTCACCGCGCCAACCCCCTACTCTCACTCCACCACCTGCTTTCTTCCTATGTCTTCTTCGTCGCCCCCTCCCCTCTGGCCAGCCACCTCAACTGCAGCGCCCTTCTCAAAAACATGATCAACATCTCTCCTCAACACATGTCCATACCAACGTACTCGCGTTCGCACTTCAGCATCATGATCCAGCACGCTCTTCTAACAACCCAACATCTGCATGCAACACCTCAGTCTTCTTCCTGTCCATCAGATTCCACACCACACATCGCTTCACCATTGCTCTCTCGTCCCTTCTCAGAATCCGCCATCTCATTTCACTCAAACACCACGTTTCCACTCCCATACAACATCACCGATCTCACACAACTCTTATAAACTAATCCTTTCATCTTTAGAGGAAATCTTTCCCAATATACAACTCCACACATTCCCTAAACTTCCACCCATCCAAATCTTGCTCTTGCGTCACAGCTGCCCTGCACCCTCCCACTCACACTCACTCCTGTCGCGCCCAAGTATGTAAAACTCCTTCATTTTTCATTAATTAATTAAAAAAGAACTAAAGACATTCAGAATCTATTATTGCAGGGTTATGACTTTGGGGCATAAAGCTTTCACATAACAAAAAATCCCCAAATCTAAACTTGGGCTTTAATGAAATTTCATAATTTTCTAAAGCTTAAAAAAACCCCCTTTTTTACTCAGAACATGGCACTGGCTCACTTTTGTAGCACAAATAATACCCTGTCACTGAAAGCCACAAAAATAAGAAATATGAGAGTAATATACAGATATTGACTAGTACGGGGTGTAATATAACATTCTCTGGAGCGTCAGGGAAAATATAACTCACTGACGGTCCAAAGATTGCTACATTACACCCCTTACCAGTCGATATCTGTTATATTAGATGGCCTTGAATATAGTGGGTGATTTCAAGTTCGGTGTTGGTGTTGAGGAAAGAAATCGTCACCGAGCTCAGTTTAGAAGACGATACCGATTGCACTATGGATTGTACAACACATAGTAACGTCACGCGCGTCTCATGGTGTTAACTGAAAGTTACGCCGATGGCCGAAAATTATGGACAAATGTTATAAAAATGACACCAAATCATTACTGCCTGCCAGTAAAATTGAATGAATCTGAAAGACAGTTACTTTTTCTCTATTTCCATATGAGAGTTAAATATCAGTTTGACTATTTATGTCAATTTTTAAGGAGAAAAGGTACTTTCAGAGGTTTGCGTTGCACGGTGAAGCTTTCCCCATAGCCAACACACACGCATGGGTAGTATTGAACGGTAAGAGGGCGCCAAACGTTTGAAAAATATATTCATTTCACCAGCTGGGAAAATATAACGAGCTTGGGAAATACAACATGTACGATTCTCGCAGACGGTATCATGTGACGAGCTGTCGACCAATCACAACTTCGTAACTGTATAAGCCATCTAATATATTAATTTAATAAACTTCTATGTTGTAGAGGAACAGACCTCACCAAATCATTCATACAACCAGTAGGGTATCAGATATTTTCTTGCAAATTTGTCAGAGATTTGTTTAAGAAATGAAAAAACACACACATTTTCTGAACATTTGATGATATCATTTGATCAAAAAATATGTCTTCACAAAATAAATTGTATTTCCAGAAATACATCTGTAGTCACAGCATTGTACTAGAAATTGAAATGTTAAAAAGGGTAGACTGTTGTCTGCAATTTTTGTGCACAGCACTTTTATCCATCACATATATTGTTTAAAGTTGACACTCTATGGCAAAAATTGCTCAATGCAGTACTTAAAAAAAAAATGCTTGATATGTCCACAGGTAAATACACTTGTATGAGTGCCAAAAATATTGTTAAACTGTCTTCCTTTTCTATCATTCACCCAAGTAATGATAAAAATAATTGATGCAATTCCGTGAATTTTAAGTTCATAACATGAGTGGCAAGGAATTGCATACTTTAGCCAATACATGTATGGTTTTTGAAGCTGTTCTCATGAATAACATATTTTTAATGAAAGGTTTGCAGAGAGAATGATTGTATCTGTGCATTTTGTTTGTTGTACTTTTATTAAATATGTATCCCTCCTGTTTTCTGAGTCATGAAAATTAAACTGTTAGCATAGCATGTTAAAATTAAGCAGTCGGTTACCTGTTCATTTCCACTTGGGCCATTTTCTTGAGTCATTAAAATTAACAGATCAAGCCTTTGATCTTATTAATATGTTCTAGAGGTAACTACGTTTGTACTGCCTTGATTCTATCCACAGAAAACTTTCATTAAATATGCATCCCTAAATGGCATTTGATCCAAATACTCAATAACTCAGGGCTTGACACTAGCACTTGCCCACTTGCCAGGGCAAGTAAATTTTGCTTCTTGGCAAATGAAAATTTCTCGAAATTAATTTTACTTACCCAAGTGGGCAATTTAAAAAAAGGTTTCAACTCTAAAATCAAGAACGTATTACAGACTTCTGTATAGATTCAATTCAGTATCAATTTGTCAAAATTTGAATTACATGTAAGAAGAATCTGTAAAACACTTTCAACAAGGTACTGTATGTAAAGGCCACCGCACACTACACGACTTTTGTCGTACGACTGCACCGACTTGGATCTGAAATAGAAAACGAAGCTTATATCTCGTACACGCTGATTTATTTCCGGGATTTATTTCAGATGCAAATCGGTAAGTCGTGCGATGGAAAATCGCATAGTGTGCGGTGGCCTTAAGGCAACACTATTAACAAGTGCTCATTTGATTCACTTGGGCAAGTAAAATTTTGTTTGGGCAACTATATTAATGAAAAAAAAATATATGCTTGCCCGATCGGGCAACGAACCAAAAAGGTTAGTATAGAGTCCTGTTATACTTTATACTGGAGATAACTACCTGCCATGATTATATATTCAGAGAGTATACAGCAAACACATGCAAAATAAAAAAAAAAACTTAATCTGATTTTGTATTTTTTCTTTCTTCCATGCAGTTAACATCATCACCCCTTTAAATGATCCTTCACAGAAGCGATGATCTAGGATGATTACAACATAATTCCTGAGGCGTCTCACCCGTGAGTAATACGCAACTACAAAGTTGCTTTTCCACGATTTTTGTGGCGGGGTGTTTATCTTTCCCCTCCGACTCTCACAATTTATTCAAAACCACGTTATAGGGAAATGAACCTCAATGTGCCAGACAGTTTGACTCGGTTTTGCTACATTTTTCGGTACTTAACGACCGCGATGATGGTGATTTCATGTTTTGATATTCCAACCATCAAAACTGTGACTAATAGAGAATGTCATTCTGTCACCATTTTACAAAATTAAAGGGGAGTTACATGGAATGAAAAATTAGGAGATTACAGAACTTTCACATTTTTTGTAACAAACATGTTATTTTCATGTTATGTTTTATGTTATTTTACATGTAGCAATATGAAGGTGCTGATTTAAAATCAGCTGAGTAAATTTGTGAAATCATAAACATTTTTTTCTAAAAATTCAAGTATTCATAATAGCTTCCACATAGTACTTACTATAGGCCTACCGCAGTGTTATGGTTTCTTTATCTGATGTGGATTTGTGATATGAACAGTACTTCTAATTGTGTGTGTGTGTGTGTGTTTGTAAATGCCATCAAACGGGGACATATGACACTCCACATTCAGACAGGGGACCATTCGGAAAATGGAACGGTCTACATTTTTAGACCTAGTGCAAATGATTGCAAATTTGAAAAAAAAAAATTGTATGAGGGCATCATCTTTTTTTCTTTTTACTTTGCACAAAAATTATTCCCGATGGTATGTTAAAAATCACACACAGTCAAAATTTTTTATACGTGGGCATCCCCGGTTGGAACGGAGTGTGTCCGCAGTTAGCCATAGAGTGTCACACACAAACGTCCTCATTTGCATGTCTGTAGTCATATTATGTCTCTGATTGATGGTGAAAATGTGTGTGTGTGTGTGTGTGTGTGTCTGTGTGTCTGTGTGTGGGTGTCTGTGTGTGGGTGTCTGTGTGCGCGTGTCTGTGTGTCTGTGTTTGTGTGCTTGTGTTTGTATACGTGTGTGTGTGTCTGTCTGTCTGCCTGTGTGTATGTCTGTGTGAAAGCATGTATTCCCAATCTTCTGTTTAAGATTTAGTATCTTTCTAAGATATACATCTACTGAAGACATCCATTCTTTCTGTAGAAGATATGGGGTGTGAGAATATTCTGTCAGAGTGTGGGAATTCACTACATATTGACATGAAACCTCTTCTTTTTTATCATAACCATCATAAGGTGTGTTGGGGAGAAGGTTAGACATGAAAAAAAAAACAGAAATCGAATTAAAGTTTTAAAAATTGCTTTCCTGTTTATCACTTGAAGGGCAAAATGCAGCTATAAGTGGCCCAAAAATGCCTTTGTTTATGAAATTTCAACTTAATGTACATGTATAGTTACCTTTGCAGGCAAGATATTTAATTTCTTCAATTTTTGCGGTTTACCTTGCAATTTTTCACTCCTGGATTGAGGTTTAAAAAAAGTTTTCCTGTTTTTCACTTTCTGTAGTTTCTATACTGAAGAAACACAGTTTATTGTTGT